>JAHWFP010118785.1:432-11721 GCA_023313725.1 Lithobius niger | reverse complement strand
GGGGGGGGGGTCGAAAGCTCACTGACCAACTGGAAGAAAAAGTCATTTTTGGACCTCAAAAATCGCACTTTCAGCAGTCAAAATTTCTGAAAACTCCTCAGCTTCTGGGGAACCACCAGACCCCCCCCCCCCTCGTGATATGAGTGTTTACAAGGTTTTGAAACCGTCAGTACCGATAATTCAAGTGTAGTGTTTACATGGAACTTTGCAGAAAAGCCTGAGCACATGGTTTCTTGGCATCTTCTGTCTTTCAGATGCTGCTATACGGATGTGGGCACACAAACAAACAGTGCTCATCATACTTATTGTATGAATCTTGATAAGAGATGGGTGTAAGGAACACTTTATAGAACATTTCTAACCCAACATGTCTTTTCGTTAAAAACGAGACACGTTTCCTTACAACTAATGGTAACTCGGTGTGGAGAGCTACAGTACAGCACTAACCTTGGCTGCAGCAATCATCTGCAGACAGTCTCAATAGGCACACGAAAAGCGTATTCTTTTTTTTGGGGGGGGGGGGGGTCACATTATTTTTTGACCTTGATGGGGGAGGGGTGGGTCAAAATTTTTTCAGGGTCTTGAAAAACCGGTCATCAAAAATTCGGTGGTTACATTTTTATTTCCTCCGGCGTCCCCCCAGCCATAAATAATGACTGGTCCCTAACCAAAATTATTTAGGTCACATATAGGACCGTCCTATAACCACTTAAAGGTGAATTGGTGATAGCACGCCCGTTCGCCGCTGCATTATTATCAATTCATCTTTATGTGGTTATAGGACGGTCCTATCTATCCGAAGCAATTTTGGTTAGGATTTATGGAGGGAATACACCACCATCTTTCAGAATATCCTTACATGTCTATTTCGGGCTAATAGAAATCTCGCAAGAGCACTTTGAAATCGAAAGTCACCATATACTTACGCCGCTGCGCTATTACCACTTTATCTTTAAATGGGTGTAGGACGGTCCCTATCTAAGCTAAACAATTTTGGTTAGCCTTGATGGAAAGAATATATCCTCACCTTTTAGAATATCCTAAGCATGTCAATTTCGGGCTAATAGAAAGCTCGCAAGAGCACTTTGAAACCGAAGATCGCTATAACAACCAATTGAATAAAGGAGGGCTTGTGCAAATTAAGAGGGGGGGGGAGGGGTAAACTTGAAATACGATTTTGGGTTTCAATGGTTGCTTTTACGTAAAAGACGTATAACACTTATAAAGTGTTCACTTCCTGATTGAGTAAAAGCCCACAAACAGCAAAATGAAGACAAGGGATTTAATTTTCGGCAAATTACTGCTTGCCTTGGTCACCTATATACAATGGATATCATGAATACATATCCCAACATCAATTCAGATACCACTTTTCCTGTGTAGAATTGTATGCTGAGCATTTTTGCTTCGCATTATGCTTTTGAAATGTTGACCGTTAAAGGAGTTACAGCAAAAAAGTTTTTTTTTTTTTTTTTGGGGGGGGGGGTTACCCCCCTAAAAAAAGCCGGTTAAATAAACGGTAAAAAAAAAACGGCAACCCCCCCTAAAAACCATGTTCCACCACTGCTATATTAGGGACTCATTGGATAGTTAATTCTACAGTCAAAACGAAGTTATAACCAAAGTTTCATCAACGCACTAATTTTTTTCCATAAGTTTACTTTTCCTATTTTACCCGTACTATAAGTAAATCAGTACACAATACGGAGGTGGGGGGAGGGGGGATTGAGGCTTAATGGCGCGTCGACAGCTACAGGGTTACCATAAAAAATAATGAAATAATTTCTCTGAGGTTTCAACGTTTTCCAGAGTAGTTAATTTTTACTTAGTAAAAGAGTAGCCCGATTTAATGAACTTTTGGGTGTCAACACAGAAGAAAAAGGATAAATTTTATTTTATCACAATGTCTTAACAAAATGTGTTTAATGCACTTAAGGCTAGGCCTAAGGGTGTAGCTTTGTTTTTTTTCCCTGAGTTTTCAAGGATTTTGTTTGAAATATCGGAGAATTCCCTGAGTTCTCCCTTATTTTCAATTTTAGTTTAAATTCCTTCAGGCTAAATTTTCCAGATTTTCCACGTTGGTGGGAACCCTGAGCCACGTCACCGAAATTGATTACCGAAATTGTTTTTTTTTTTTTCAATAACGAATTAATCGTACTGAGAAAATTACAAAATTAGTATGCTTAAACTTCTTTCAAATTAAATTGTGGATCAGTGGTAAAATGGCCAAATCCAAGATGGCTGAACACTAGTTAGTTGTGTCCACATTTTCGTGTGTTTTCTTTTCTCATTTGATCATATTTTATTGTGACCAAGAGCGCAAATAATTGCCCGAAAATTAAACTTGTGCGTTATGCTTGCATTTTTGGGGATTCTTGCCTGCCGGGACGTCACCGTTCCTTTTTTATATGCTTACATAGCGCATACAGGGCTAGAGTGACAGTCTCAGAATCAGCTAAAATGTAGCACTTTTCAAACTACTTTGCAGTCAGTCGGTTCATGGTAAATACTTCCTTAACGCATTATCAGACATGATATAACACCCCATTTGTATTTCCTCAATAAATCCTTCAGCGTCTGACTTATTTACAACTCGTAGCCTACAACATATTTTCTGCTGTGTTTTTTTTTTCCCGCCAACGTCATCGATCAGGCTTGTTTTGCTGTACAAAGCTGTAGTATATACTTTTGATGTTGAAGATGAAATCAAGGAACAGTGAAACAATTTAAAGACAATACAGTACTTTTGCCAGTGTTCTTTCTGAAGACGCTTGCACTAAGAGTATAGGCCTATACATCACTATATGTGCCACCTCAACCTTCACACGAACGTTGTAGGCCTATACTAGCAGATTCTGGATACATTCTGGATTCGGGCTGCGTCTTCAAGCAAGTGCTGCTTCCTCGGTGCTACTAAAACAGCTTGGCAGGATTCATTGTTGCAAAAAGAGGGTATTATCGTATTTTGTCTTTTCCATTGTTTAAAAGTTACCTGGTAAACCCGTATCGGCCAACTTGTAACGGTGCTTTTTTTGATAAGATTACTTGTTGTTGTTGTTGTTGTTACTTCAAGTGAACTGAACCCAAACCGGTTTATCTGCCCCACTGTGAGGCGACGAGAGGAACAATTTAGCTGGCGAAATCCGAGCGGGAAACCCAGGATCTTTGACATGCCACAGTCGATAAGTTAACTTGAATTTTGAGTTTTTTTTCTTTGTGAGTGGTAGTCCCTTCTGGAATAAGTTGACTTCTACTTCAATTTGTTTATTGAGGGTCTCGATACTAGGTCACACACACCGATACAAAAACTACCTTAAAACTAAACCACGCAAGCAACTTAACAAGAACCAATACCAAGAAATAACTCCTGTCACACAATACTCTCACCGACACACGCTCCTCTACCAAACCAAGACTCTACTGTCATGCTATACTGTCATGCAAGCATGTCGGCAAGAAACACAGCCAAGAAATAACACCTGTCTCACTGTCTCTATATCTGTCTCTGTCCCCGTCACCGACACGCTACTCTCCTCCAAATGCACCTCCTTGTGTCACTTTTAAGCACTGCTTTTAAACAATGCTTAAGTTGAATTTAACAATACTTTTGATAAGCTGATTTGAATTGAATTGATAATTTTTTCTTACTGAGCCTAAGAACCTCCAGGGGTCTCCAAACTACGGCCCGGGAGCCAGATGCGGCCCACGATGCACTTTTATCCGGCCCGTGCTTTGTTTTCGTGTATATTTTTGAAGGTATATTTTCCTTTTCCCTGAGCGAAGATAAGGTTACTTTTCCCAGTTTAGGAAGATCTCGACTTCGTTTAGGAAGTGTTGATGAGCATCTGCATGCACTACTTCACCTTAGAGTTCCCACTTTTAAATGGCAACATCGATAAATTGCGAAGTGAGAAGAAAGTCCACAGTTTCCAACTATGGTGCCATGCAGGGAGATAAGGGTTTAGTGATCAGCAACTGTAACTTTGAGGAGGGGGTAGAAAAATGCTAGTATCTTAACTTACAAAATCACAACACAACCAATGTTTGGTATTGGGGCAAGGTCACTCCTCACTACACAGGGGGGGGGGGGTGATTGGATGGGCATCGCTGGAACCCATAGTAGGACCAGACGAGGTCAAATTCAGCCCACGAATGATAAGAAACTGCGCTATATGGCCCTTAGTCTCAAAAGTTTGGGGACCTCTGACCTATACGATACACGCTCATTGTAGCACCTTACCGCTACTTAACCTAGATTAAGCTGACTTTGGGTTACTTTTAAACAAGGCTTTTGATGGGGTTCCTACATCGTTTTTACAGTTATTTTTTTTAACGGTTATTTGTTACGGTTCTTACGGTTTTAAGTCACCATGATGCAACTTTTCTTGAGCATCGTAAACATTTGCACCATTGTTGAAACAAAAGTTTTAGGATAATTTGCATGTCACCCGGGTAAACATGGTAGCATGCAGTTCGTTGTTTCTTAAAAAAGAATGTCAGACCCGATAAAAAAAAAATGGTAGTAAGAGACACATTGCCTTCCTTTTGTCACGATGGACCGCTGATAAGTTGGTTTTTGGGAGACTATTTTTCTCTAACACTTTCCGCGGACTGAATAACTCACCATCGGCTTACGCCTCGAACGCATTCTTCAGTTTGGAAAGTGTTTAGAAAAAGTTGCCCAAAAACCACTTATCAGAGGACCATTGTAGTAAAGAAGGGCAACATCTATTGCTAAATATCTTTAAAAAGTCGAGGGCTTTGAACGTCAACTCTCAGGATAGCGGTTTTTTTTTGTCGAAAGTGTGAGCCGTATATACCTACTATACAGTATATTATGCATTAACAACAATGTATCAATGCGAACAACAACGTGAAACAAGAATACGAAAATGTACACCTTTGGCCATGAAAAAATTGATCGTTTTCGTTATACTGGGGCTTTAAACAATGCCATTCAACAATGCAACTCTTTGGCCTCAACAATGGAGAATTCACCAATGGAGGATTATGGAGAACAAGATCAAATTATAAAATATTAGTAAACCAAAACAAACTCGTTTGATGCTAAGGGTAAGGTTTAACTGATACGAAGTCAAAACGGCAAAGGAACACACATAAACTTTCCTGTAAGGTTTCAGAAACTGCAGTGTTGTTATGCTGTTTAGTCCACGTGAAACCTTACTGCTGTATTCAAGTGTTTTTACCAATTTAACTTTTCCACACGATAGATCAGCTAATGATTGGTGCATTCTACTTGGAAAATGTTTAAAAACCAATCGTCTTAGTGTGCGTAACACACCAATACAGGTAATTCAGAGTTCGTGCTAGTCCTTGAAAATCTTGAAATGTCCTTGAAAGTAATAATGAAATTCCATGCCTGGAAAGTGCCGGAAAATATTGAAAAATTATATATGTATCATCGGTAAGGTGATGAACGGAAAGTAGACGACGTGATTGAAAAACACAAAAAAAAAATTAGCCAAAAAAATAGTCGAGTGTGTAATGTACTCTTATAAGTTATTCTTCATTTGTTTGGCCATGAAAAGTTTTGAAATTTGGGCTCTGGCGTTAATTGCACTTACGTGTATAATGGTTGGATACAGCAGTAAGGTTTCACGTGGACTAAACAATATAACAACATTGCAGTTTCTGAAACCTTATACAAGAAAGCTTATTTGTGTTACTTTGCTGTTTTGACTTCGGATCAGTTAAACCTTACCCTTAGCATCAAACGAGTTCGTTTTTGTTTAATAATTCGTGCTACTTTGGCGAATCATGCAGTTTAGATTAGCTTGTTTTAATGTTTTGTAGCTTTATCAATTACGGTTTGCACAAACCAATATGTAAACAAACTCGTTAATCATCAGTCTACGTCTAGCAGCTTGTGTTTGCTTGCTGGTTGGCATTGTTGCATAATAACAATGTTTAAAACAATGTAAAACAATCAATCTGGTCGTTTAGGACTCCCTAACCCCTGAATCACTTGACCAATTAAAAAAGGCCTTATGGAAAGGGCACATCTACATAGCAATAGCTGTAAAATGAGCTAAGAACCAGCTTACAGGACAAATAGTTTGATCTGTAGAGAATGTAGCAGAAACGTGTCGTGCCAACAAGGCAAAAACGAAAATCACGATTCCAGCTCAAGTCCAGACATCGTATGTGACAAATCGGAAATTAATAAAAGTTAGTACACATGTTCACCAAGTCCAGCAAAGGTTACGTACTAAATTTGAGTAGAAAATATTGAAAGACAGAAGAGAAATTAAGCATTGAAATGTCGGCTGTAACATGGGAGGTTGAAGTCAAACCTTACAGTCTAATAACTTTTTTAGATAAAGTATAAATTTTAGGCTAAATATAGTTTCTAACACTTGCACCAATTAATTATATTCGCCTAACAGCTTTTCTTTTTATAACTAACGTCATGAAATATACAATTTAAGTTCATCGTAAAAAGAAAAGCTCTTAGACGAATTTAAATTACTTGGTTCAACTCTTAGAAACCATTTAGCTTAAAATGTATCCTTTGTTCTAAAAAGTTATATTTCATAATTGGTTCTTAAGAATCGGAATAAAAAATTGGAATTCTCTTGATTTTGCGAATGAAACTGCCTGAAATAAAAAAAAAAATCAATTTCATAGTTCAGTTTTGTTGGCTTTTTTTTTCTATTTCAGCCACATCCGTGAAGCAATTATTTTCTGAAAATCACATTCATGTTCGAAACTAAATCGGCTACTCATATCCTTAAGAAAAATTGTGCAGCTTCCTGTGTTTGATATTTAACGATTGTCCCCAATTTCGGCAATTGTTTTATTTTTTATCAGATTATTACTGTGTATGCTCAACTGCGTCTCCCCAAGGTATAAGTAGAGCCAATTTATTTCCTATATTTTGTGTATCTGACATGCGACATAAATTGTAAAAAAAAAAAAAAAAAGCATAATGCATCGACACAAAAATTAGCCGTAAAACTGTATGGTTGATTGGTCTTCATGTGAGGACACAACGGGGTTTCAATATTATAAATGTGCGAGAATAAAAAGGGCAAATATCTCTTCCTAATGAGAAACTTTTCCATGTGGGGAGAGGGTATATACTGCGCGAGACCCACGCAAGACTGTCAATGATAAAGTAAATATTCCTACTCTAGGTGTCCTAACACAAAATACAGATTATTAATATTAAAGGTAGATTAGACATTCATTCAACCAACAGTTTATATTTGGATTGATGTAATCAGGATTAGAGACATAGGGGGATAGTATCCCGCCAACAGAGATATTTGGAAGCGTTTTCGATAAAAATAAATAAATAAAGGGACTAATAAACTTACCCTAAATGCGTCTATCCTCCAAGTAATACATTTTTCTAGGTTAAACCCTATAACCCTTTAAAATAGTAGAAAAGAAATATGGCATCGGCCTTATACGTACTGATAACAACAAATTATAAAAATATGTAAAGCCTTAAAAATGCCTCTTGTGCCCCATGTAAAACAATAAATTTCGGCTGCCAGACTCGCTAAAGCTAAGACATAATTTGGAAAAGTTTGAGTCGGAAATTCTTAAAAGCTTCTAAATTGAATTCCCTGAAATTAGTTGAATAAGCTGTTTTAGAGTTAAACAGAAAAAACCATCAACAATATTTCGGAGTCTATAAAGTTAGATTCTACCCGGATGACCAGTTATTATAATAATCAGTGTGGCTGTTATCCATCAATAATATACATTATTCGAAATCATCAAACTGGAAAATGTAGGACAGTGACATTAAACACACACCGTGCAACGAAGCAATATTGCGCCTGTAATAGCTTTATAACTGTTGACACGTGGTGTCGTATACACCCAAAGGTAAAATTGGTCGTTGGTTTTTGATACGTGAAGACGGATAAACGATGGCAAGTGTCATCACGGTGCGATCGCGATCGGCGATCGACGGTATCGCACATCTATAGGCCTATCACCACATTCTCACCCTCACAACGCCCTGCTATCAGCAAACGGTGACCGCTGGACCATTGATACAAAGTAGCCAATACCTGCAGCGTGTCCAGACGGACTATACACCTACGACTCGAGAGTGTGTGTCAGGAGGGGAAAAACTTTCTTTTTTTTTTCCTTTTTACAACATGATACATTGCCAGGAGGTAGTAAGCAAAAACCATTAATCCGTGTATAATAGCCATTAAACTGCTTTTGTGTCGGGAAGCCATGCCGCTGCGGTTAATGCGACAAACGGCTAAAGCGCCGACCCGGCGGCCATGTAAAGAGAAAAATTGGCCCCTCCCCACTGCTCAACGCAACGCACCCCGACTTTCCCCCCTTTACATGAGGACCCCCAAAGCCAAAGTACCCGTTACGTAGGGACACAAACAGACACTTACCTTACCGAGGAAAGGGGTTCTTCAAATGTGATATTGCGTTCGATCCCCACTATCCCTATATAAAATATTTTGCTCAAGAAACGCGATGTTGCTGAAAAGGTCTCTGTTCATTGGTTCGGAATAGCTGTCACGTGATGGGTTGGCTGCCGAAGTGACTGTCAGCTTGGGTGAAAGCAATGCAGCCGGCGCATGCACCACGCCGATCTGGTCGGCAGACGCTATGACAGCCCCCCTCCTCCCATGAATTGAAGGAGACGGACGAGTCTGAGTCCAGGATGTGATGTTGCAGTAAGCCTATGGAAATTTTTACGGCTATGTTGGAATTCGGAAACCCGTAGTTCGCGCAGACAAATTAGGAATTTCCAATCTGCAACCGGTATATTTTAATAGGAATTAGCTATAAGTTTAAAAAGGCTAATAAACGAAAAAACACAAGGACCAGCTAAGGAAACAACATTGTATTTCTTCACGTATTGTTTCTTAAAATGTAAGTTAATACAGACTTCTGATAATCTGTGCGTTAGCAGCAGCACGAGTAAGGTGAAGGTCCGGCACAAAAAGACTAATAAACGAAGGAGCACATGGCCCAAGATTGGGAACAGCTAAGGAAACAATATTTTATTTCTTAATTTATTATTCATTTTTTAAAATACAGTTAAAGTGCAGTTAATACAGACTTCTGTTAGTCTGTTCGTTATCAGCATCACCGTAGGCCCGGGACAAAATTGAAGTCCCAATCCGGTGAAGGCCTTTTTCTTTTCTCCACATTAATTCACGTCTTTACTCATGTCAGCTTAGTAGGGCTCTGTAGGCCCCTTCACGGTCGGGTTAACCCCAAGTCACCCCGATAACATGGTGGCAATGAGTCGTGGCGAAATGAGGCCCCTTATACCAATCTTTTACTTTACATCACCCTTACTACGGCTCTGTTGATCAGTTTTGAAATTCACATTCACAAGTGCAAACGAAACAATAAAATCCCAACGTGGATTCACAAGTGTATACATTTACCTTTTATTGTTTGTCATTTTGTAGGGTTGTTTTATGAAATTCTTTACATCCGTTAAGCTTAAATGCGGTTTTAATAGACGTAAAAATCACATTTTTGTCATAGTGACAAAAGTGGTTTACGTAAAACATACAGTGTCTTTCTCACAACTATGTTTTTGTTGTGTTTAACGTATGTCTTCCGTCGATACATCTGTTTAAAGAATGTGTTTCTAAAGTGCTGCAAATTGAACATTAGTGTCTATTTTAAACGTATACACTACATAAACGCTAATATTCTAAAAGGCTCCTCACAGCCCTTGCTCTAAATAATCGTAAATCGGTGGGGAAAAAAATAAGGTAAATTTAAAATAAGTCATTCTCATTAGCAAAAATAATACACTAGAAATAACGTAGTAGCCTATCAGTAAGCCACCCAGGCCGGATTTGTAAAGGGGTAATATAGACAATTGCACCACCCCCCACCCTCCCTGCAGAAGAGGGCCCTTTACACGAAAATATAATAATTAGAAGCAGCGTGATCAGAAATAATCATGCGGTTTTATGCACGTGTCACAATGTTAAATAAATTCCTCCAGAGTGAGAAGAAAGCATCTTCCAGAAGCCGGATATGGCAGTGGTGCACCGTAAAGTGCCTTCAGTTTTCGGGGCTCTGCCCTGGACCCCACAGTGTACACAAAAGTGCGATACACCGTAGATTTCTGGGGTATGTAATTATCCTAACACTGGATGTTAACAATAATTTGTCAATATAGACACACGCTAGTGTGTCGCGCCAAGTTAGGCAACAATCATCACAACAAACATTACATCAATTCAATTGTCGAGGTTGTAAACCATTGTATCGCGACGCCATAGCGTCAATGTCTGATATCCTGACGCATGAGTTGGGCACATTTCAAGTACTTGGATATGCGGTGCAAAGGCTTAAATTGTGTTGAAATTAAGAGCAATGACCCACCTGACAAAAATTAACTCATGTAGGAATGCCAGCTAAGCTGCTTTCAATGCAAAATCTGACCCTCAATAACGCTGCAAAAGTGCAATGTTCTAGTTTTCATTTAACCTTCGAACTATTAAGCGGTGCGATTAACTTGGTGAATGTTTTGGTGTGTTGATATCATTCCTTTTAAGGGCCGAACCATTCGGAACTTGGCAGCCCCTTTTACCAGTTTTGGTTTTTGATATGATAACAATTTAATAGCAAGCACCTCAAACATGTAAGCTCCCCCAAAAATCTACCTTCGCTTCCCTTTTGTCTACGTTGTCAACTCTCGATGGGTTCAAAACTTCACTTAAAGAAATAAATGTACATTTAAGTATAATATCGGGGGAAAAAAATCAAAAATGGAAAGAACCAAGAATGGAAATGCAAAATGTTTTTGTTATGATGCTGTAGCTTTTTGAATTTTTCTTGAAAAAGGCCACTGATACGGGTGTCGCCACGTCGTTTTAATATGTTTTTTTTTTTCCCATAGTAATGTATGTTGAAAAACTTCCGCATCAACTATTTTTATCTGACAACCTTCGCCAACCATTTAACTGTTTCGCGAATATTTTTAAACGATTTCCGCATGCCATTATACCATTTCAATTATATCGACGAGCACTTTAATCGGTGCAAAAGCCAAGTTAGCAACTGAGTGAATTAATTGAAAAGTTACATAATAAAATCCAGTAAAACATGAGGTTATTTATGCGGTAAAAAAATAAAACTGTCATTGATTTTTCATGTTCGAGTGCCCTTAATATTTATACTTGACTGTATTTAAGAACCTTAAATCTCATTATGGCAGTCACAAAGAGATCAGATTGCAGCAAAACTGCAAATCACAATAAAAAAAATATGCTCTACGTTGAACAGGTACTCGCGATTTGAAGAGACCTG
>JAHWFP010118783.1:0-20119 GCA_023313725.1 Lithobius niger | reverse complement strand
AAACCACTGAACAAGTTCATCCTCAATCGACATTTTCAAATGGAAACAGTCTCTTCCATCCGAGATTCATTACAACCCAACGACTGGACAGTGTCACTAGACCTAGCGGACGCATACCTTCACATTCCGCTTCATGCATCTGTCCGCCACCTCTTCCTTTTCTTATTAGGCGGCACGGTGTTCGAATTCCTCTGTCTTCCCTTCGGACTAAATGCCGCCCCACGAGTCTTCACCATGGTCCTACGTCCCGTCCTCGCCTACCTACATTAACAAGACAATCGTATACATGCCTTTCTCGACGATTGTCTCCTACCACATCCCAACCCCACTACACTCTCCAGCAATCTGAATGACATCGTGTCTCTTTTTCATCACCTCGGTCTGGGGATAAATTTTTCGAAGTCTCGTCTCCAGCCCGCTTAATCCTTCGTGTTCCTAGGAGTATTCTTCGACCTCAAGAAGGCAACAGTCATGCCATCCCTGGAACGCATAGAAAGTCACTTGCGTTCCGCCCGTACCTTCGTCCGCCTGCCTCTTCACACATTCCAAGATCTAGCATCCACCAACGGAACCATCGACTCCTTCGCGGACCTATCCCTTACGGCAAGTGGATGGCACGTTCATTCCACCACTACCGTTCCATTCGGCTACCCTCAACTCGCGATAACCTTGGCATCCCAAACAGGGAGCTCACATCGACAACTTAATCGTCTCTGCACTTGGCCGGAGGGAATGACACTCCACATCAATCACTTAAAACTTTTGGCTGTTCTTCTTGGCCTTCGCCATTTTCAAAACCGTGTAGCAGGACGAACAGTACAACTCCATACAGACAATACGACAGCCGTCGCCTACCTACGGGGGGGGGGGACTCGCTCTCTGTCTCTCCATCAAGTCACCTCTCAAATCTTTCAACTTTGCATTCAACTCCGTGTCTGCCTTCTTCCACTCCACATCCCAGGGTCTTTGAATGTGATCACGGATTCCCTCTCTCGTCGCAATCCTCCGACCAGCGAATGGACATTACATTCAACCATCTGCTCCGTCCTACTCCACCTCTGAAACCACCCGAATGGTCGACCTCTTCACCACGAGGTGCAGTGCCAAAATTCCCCTATTTGTCAGCCCCTTCCCGGATCCTCACGCCTGTGCACTGGATGCATTAACACTGAATTGGGATCGCCTCTACGCATATGCACTCCCTCCTCCTCGCCTCCTACCTCTCGTGCTTCGCAAAATCATCGGTTCACAAGGGCGATTCCTGTTAATGGCACCGAATTGGCCGGTAGCAGCCTGGTTTCCACTACTACTCAGCCTCCTCATCGACTCTCCTCGTCGTCTACCGAGCCGTCCGGACCTCCTGTCCCAACACGGAGGGTCGATCCTCGACCAACAAGATTTACGACAGTCACTGGAAACGATGGCTTCATTGGTGTATATCAGACCAAGTTGATCCAATCCGTTCCCCTATGCACGACCTCCTCCGATTCCTCACGACACTCTTCAAAAGTGGACTCAGGGGCTCCACCATCCTAGTATACTGTTCCGCCCTTAATGCCGTCTTCAAAGCAGCTGGCAACACGAACCTCCCTACAGATTATAGGATGTCATCTTTAATCCATTCCTTCCACTTAGATCGTCCACGCATGTCGAAACAATTCCCAGACTGGATCTATCCATCGTCCTCATGGCCCTCATGGCCCCACCCTAAGAACCTATGCACTCAGCTAAACTCAGCCACCTTACATGGAAAGCATTGTTCCTCGTAGCACTGGCAGCATGTCTCCGTTGCAGCAAATTACAGGCCCTCTCCACCACAGAAAGGGACAGCTTCTTCCTGCTTGACTACGCTGGCGTAACACTAACCCCACGAGCATCGTTCCGTGCTAAAACTCAAAAAACCGATGAAAGGACTCACCCCTTCATCATTCCATCCTTATCCACCATCCTAGGGGACGTAGAGGAACGGTCCCTTTGCCCTGTCCGGGCAATTCGATTCTACCTTAAAGCATCCAAACCCATCCGCCGAGGACTCTTCCAACTTTTTCTCCCTTTTACTAATAAGGTCGGCACCACTTCCACCCACATGATTGCCACCTGGCTAAAAATTGTCATCGTCCAAGCCTACTAAGCACTTGACATAAACTGTGTCTCTGAAGGCATCACAGTAACGGCCCACGAACTTTGTGCAATGTCCACATCCTGAGCTCACTACAGCAACATCCCTATCACTGAAATAATGGAAGCTGCCACCTGGAGACATCCCACAGTCTTCACGCCCATTATCTCCGGGACACGTCCCATGAAGCTAAGGGACTTTACCGTATCGGGCCATTTGTTGTTGCCCGTTGTACATTTTAACCCCTTTTACACACTGAGTTTTCTGTGAAGGGAACCGGTCGCTACCTGAGGGAACTTGAGTCTAATGGCGCCCGCCGCCTTGACAAAGTCTATGGGATTGCTAAAAAAAGGGTAATGATATTTTCAAGGCAACTAGCAACTTCAAAATACCAGTGTTACCTGGTTGGTTTTGGTTTCTCTTGCCTGTTAAAAATATACATTACCTTGGTCCCACCTTCCCCCCCTCTTGTCGCGATTTGGGCACAATAGAGGTCCGAAAAGGTGAGCTTACCGCTCCGATTCGGCTTTTATATGATGGAGGCTGCACAGTAAGATACGCAGTAGGTAGCAAACCGGAAGGACATCTTCGATTTAATTTCTCTAGAATGAACAGCATTTTGAGAAGGAGAATGCTATAAAAAAGCTAATGTATATTTTCAACAGGCAATAGAAACCAAAATCAACCAGGTAACACTGGTATTTTGCAGTATTTCTTCGCCTATTTGTGTGTGCTGTTCTGAGACACGTGTTGGCACTTCCTTCCGTGTCTCCCCAATATACACAGCAGTGCACCCATCTCATGGCACAAGGTATACTCCCTGACACACTCTCGGCACCCTTTTAAGTGGGTCACTCACTTCCGCTTCACTGTTTAGGCTTTGGGTTGAACAGCGAAGCAGAAATGAGTGACCCCGCGGGAGTGTATTGTGTGCCACACGATGGGTGCGATGGTATATAGTGGGGAGATGGGGAAGGGAATGGCGACACGTAAAACAGCATATGGCAGATGTTAAGAATTGTAATGAAGAAAATAGCATCGCTGCTCATTGCATGGGCACAAACCATGCCATAGGATGGGAGTGTACTTCTGCTTTGCTAAAGTCCAATACTTCGTTTGACAGACATTTGCAAGGACTTGAATCGTTGGCCATCCTGCAACATGTGACAAGTGGGGCTAATCTAATAAATATACGGGGGTCCTTCAAACTCCAACATCCATTTTTGACTGTGAAGAGATCGCCGCGAAAAACTCGCCACATTGGGGAGTAGAAGGAATGGACAGCATAACGAGTATGAAGAGGCTATGCCCTGCTCCAAATTCAAACCATGGAGTAAGCAGACATGCGAGACGAGTGAACAGCAATTTTAGAAAGCCTGATGAAAACAGACGTCCGTCTAAGCAGTCTTGTCATAAATTAGCAGGACACTGAGACTGTGAGTGTTGCATGTTTAAAAAATAGCAAAATGGCTTCGATTACTTCAAGTCAGTGGATTCATTATCAACCACACTCGTCATTTTAACACTACAGTCTCAAAAAAGGAAATACAGTCTATTTCGACAGTTTTGAAGAAATGTAATATTTATTATATTTTCTTTCCTACTGGCTTCTTCAAGCTAAAGAAAATTTTTCACTCCGTCGTCTTGAATTTAAATTTGCGTAAACATTACTCAGACGAGGACGATACATGGCTGAATTCCAGACTCTAATGTGTTCTACTGAGATAGACCAAAATTGTGGATGAGGGAAGGGAGAAACGTGGGAGATGCCACGAATACACTTTTAAAGTCTGTAACCTGGGAATTTTAACGTTGGACCAACAACAAGTTAAAGACCAACTCATGTATACACATTAAAGAGTAAACACAGGCCATTAGCTGCTGCCAAATTAATTAGTAGTGATCGCCATTAAGACAGCAGGTTCTAAAAAATTATTGCAACATTGTCGGACATGTGAGAGAAAATTGCGGGTTGGCGTCAAGATTATGAAACTGGATTTTTCTACCGTGTAAATTGTAGAAATGGGCATCTACGAGTTACAAGACGATTTACGATGTGGTTATCTTAATGTTATTCATATGCATGAGAGAAAATTTGAATGACCAGCACAAATAAGGGGTATAACGATTTGAAAAGGCAACGCCACATGCTCGTTTATCTTGTGTTCATACTTGATTACTGCAAACTTTTAAGTGAGGCTGGTAAGACTTTACTAAACATTGTTCGTGTGCAAGTTGCTTTTTTAAATTTGTTATGGTAACAAGTAAAATTCTGCTTTACGTGTGTGGGTTAATATGCACAAATGGTTTCCCAGTTTCACGGATATAACTTAAAAACTGTTTCTGCTAATGGTTTTTAATTTATGTAACTGGAAGACTCGTCAACACGATGAATTTTTATATTGGAATGATAAATCGTTAAAAATTTGGCACTTTTTCACCAGATTTGATTTTTTCAAGTATGGATACGAGCAACGAGCCAAGTTCGAGTACAGGTTGACTACTCGGTTCGGTTCGAATTTTTCAAGTATCACACATTGCTAGTTGCCACCTGCATAAGATGGTTAGGTGTGCATTCCACGTTACCAAGGCTAATTTTTATGGTCTTTTGTTTTAAACTGTAAGTATTGAAAATGCTAAATGTCAAAGTAAAGATTTAAAAAAATTAACTATCTGGCATGCCTGCTTTGCGCAATAAGTAAGCCTTTCAATTGTAGGTAATTTGGCGCTTTCTCAACATTGCTGCTCCATCTAACATTAGCGCAGCATGCTAAAAATCACACTCCTTACAAAAGGGATGAGATTCTTCTTCTTTTAGGCTGCGAAAAAAAAATTGTGCTTCTCAGGCCCCTTGCTGGTGACCCAAAACCCTCCTGGTCAAAAAATGTTATTGGACTTTGAGGCGACTGCGTTATTGTTTTGTGCCTCGATCATTTTAACAGAGAATTACGAGACAAATATTATGTTGTGTATCCAACGTTTGGGTCTTAAACTTTTATATATTTGCATAGCACTTTGTTTTTATTGCAAATTCTTTGCTTTTTAAAATAGCAAAACTGTTATTTGAAAAAAAATTGCCAAAAGAAGGACTTTTGAATTATGAAATAAAAATAAAAAGGCTGGTTACCGGGTCACTTTTGTAAAGTCAGAAAATGCTCGAGAAGCAAAGAATTTTTTTTCCACGGCCTTAGGAGGATTTCTTCTTTTTTTTTTTAGCCTTGCAAACCATTTAAAAATGCATTGAAACACATAAAAAAACAACAAATTAACCCGTTTTCTTGCCTTTTCCTCTTCACTAGAGTGGCTCTCATTCCTGTACAATGATCAGCCGCACGCACCCTGTTTCATTTTCTCCTGGAGAGTCATGTGTCGTCGGAAGCAGTGGTGTTATGCACTAAAAACATTTAAGGGCAAAGGAGGAGAGATTAGCAAATGATTTTGAAAATAATTTGTGCTGTACTGTAAAAATCATGGAAATTTCAAAGTTTGGTACTTCACCAAAAGTCCTGCGAACTTTTGGCAAACCCCTCTGAGAGATATTAAAATTATCCTTTCATTCGAGTTTACATCTGGTTGTTTGTTCACAGTTACTGTGCAAGCTTGATTTCGAATTTAGTGCACTTGACCACTGACCTCTATTAGTCTCATGGCTTCTTCACTTTAATAACTATTGAGTTCCAAAAAGTAGTTTGCTTTATTATTTATGTTTTAAATACTTAAAAAAGGGAGCACGCCACCACTGATTGATTGCGCCACCATTGATTGATTGCTGGTGCATCTCTGGTTTGCAGGTAATGATCAGGGATCAGGCAGATTATCAGATAGTTCGGATAAATCACCGTCCTCGAGTATGATTGCGAGGACTGCATCTCCCTATACAAGAAATCGCATTCTCACACCTACTAAATATCGCGGTTCTGATGCTTCCAATTATCCACCTCGTGAGTGTGGAACACAAACAGGTATGGCGTTATTTTTTGGCATCTGAACAATTTGTCTCCAGACATTTCGTGCCTCCTTTTTTTTAAATACAGTAACAGTTTTGAATGATATATTTTCTTTGTTTTCAGTGTTTTTTTCTTTTTATAATAGTGTCATCAGTTACTTATTAGTAAGTTCATGATGTGTACTTCTTACGCTCTTATTTTCGTAAAAGTTAATTATTTTTTACATTGTTCACAAGCGAAATTCCATTACAATTTTTCTCCCAGTGTTTAGTCGCAAAAATATTTTTTGCGCATTTAAAATAACACGGCTATTACAAAAAATTAAACACTAAAAACTCGAATAAAAATATAATATTTTTGGCAGTAATTTCGATCGGTCATCCACGTAGCTGCAGAGACGTTGCGAGGCAAAGTATTGGTAGGGCGAGGTGGGTGAAGGTGAAATTTCACAAAATAAACCATTAGGCTTACTGGGATTACTTTGAAACTCACTAAAGGCCGTGGACGTTCTTTTCAAGCAAACAGACGGAAATGATGATGATTTTACCAGAGGACTCATTTTTCTTGACCAGGCCTGACACAGTTGAAAATTTGCAAGATACAGACAGTATCCTGTATTTGAAAGTGAGCTTGACGAGTAGTTTCAGAGTTCTAGGTGAAGCTGAAATTTCCGACTTTAACCCCTTTTTTTTTGCTATTGACTAGTTGTAGTTTTCTCAACCTTCCTTTTTTCTGATCCAATATTCGACTTTGACCTGGGGGGGGGGGGGGCATCATGCCCCCAACTAAAAAAAATTCCTAACTCTTATTTTCAGCCATGTTGGCTGGTAATCGGCGACTCGCACCAGTGGGATCTACTCTGTTTTTTTTTAACTTCTGCTTGGTAACAAAATTGTGTGGGTGACACTTAATTATGTTGTATTAAGTGGGTGACTAATTGGCTGGGTACAAACTTTGAGACTAATTGTTCTCCATTCTATTTTGTGATTTAAACTTAATACCGAAGGGTGTAAGATGTGTTGACCACAACATTTGTCAATTCTTTTTTACAATTTAACAAAGAATTTTTCTAATAAGCTCAAGTTTGATACAAGGCAGTACAGTGCCTTGCAAATTTTCAATAGTCATTTGCAGTAGAGATGGTAAACCTGGCCGACTATCTTCGTCAGACACATTCACAAGACAACAGCAAAACTTCATCAAGCAGACAACAGCGTCATTTAAACTCGGCGGTTGGCGCGGCCTCTGGTATGTGTTGGGCCGTTGCTCCACCTGTCCCTTAGCCTTGCTGAACTCTGCACGAACGATGTTCTTGGATTAGAGGGTCCCTGGATATTCATCAGCACGGCCTTCTTTCGGACATGGTGTTGAACGCTGCGCCTGCATGTGATGGACTTCAATGCCGTGCGTGTCAATTCCATTCCTCCTGTCTGCCACTTCTTGTTTGACTTTCGCTCACTCTCCTTTCTGGTTTCCCCAATATACAGGACATCACAGTCCCCACACAGTATCCTGCAGACTCCTCTGGTGTTGACTGTCTGTCAAGTACCTTTTCTTCTTCTCTACATCTCTTATCCCTAGTTAATATTTTTTTGTCTTAGTGGAAAAAAACGAACAAGAGGATGTAGGGGCAAAGAAAAGGTAATTGGATAGATTGTTTCCCCAATATACACGACATCACAGTCCCCACACGGTATCCTGCAGACTCCTCAGGTGTTGACTATCTGCCAAGTACTTTTTCTTCTTCTCTGCATCTCTGATCCCTAGTTAATCTTTTTTTGTCTTAGTGGAAAAAAACGAACAAAAGGATGCAGGGGCAAAGAAAAGGTAATTGGATAGATTGTCAATACCAGAGAAGGAGTCTACAGGATACCTTGTATATTGGAGAGACCAGGAAAAGAGCATGAGCGAGAGTCAAACAACACATGGTAGAAGGAGGAATGGAGCTGATACAAACGGCATCGCAGTCCACCACATGCAGAAACAGCTTGACATAAAATAGGAGACAAAAACACTACTTATCTCAGACTCGAACAGAGATATGCATTTACAAATTCTAGAATCACTGGCTTTTCAACACCAAGTCCGATAACTACAGTTATTGAAAATTTGCAAGGTATTGTACTGTTCAAATATCTTTGGTCTTGAAATTGTGCATGTTTTCTTCGTTTACGATGTCTTCCGACTTTCAAGATAAACTTCATGACATTTTAAAATTACTTCCCATTAAATGGCATTGCATAACATGATTTGTCATCATGTTCATTGTTCATCGTGGTTAGCTTGTGCACAAGTGTTTTTCTTTCCCGTCTAAAAGTCAGGTATAATTTCAGAAGTAAGAAAGTTAATTAATCACAGTAAAAACCAATTTTTCGGCTTTGTAGTTATTGGTCGTGCATTTTTCAGTGAATGTGAGTTAATTGTCAGTTTGTTCCAGTTAATCTCAATTTGTAGCAAATGGCAAGATGACACACCACAGCTAGAGCTAGGTTAATTCGGTAAGTACTCATTTCCCATTATAATGACAATTTGTTTTTGTAGATTCGTCTCTTCCACGAAAGAAAGATGTAGGCATAGATGCAGAGTATGCAGCTCAAGAAAGGGAATTAAGACGCAACAAGTATGTTATCACCCATAGCTCATTTCGGTTCAGAATTTCAATGGAGCAAACACAAGTATGTGTGTGGTCTTTACCACCCGATAGGGGCGCTATCTCAATCTGCATCAGCTGATCGCTCTCAGCGATCAGAGACAGAGGTAGCGACATTATCGGGTGGTAGAGACTCCACAATGTGTTAGTGGGTTTGACTGTTCGCAGGCAGTTAGCAGTTTTTGTGTTTTCCTGAAAGATTAAACTCCCCTCCCCCATTTCAAATGAGTCCAGCACAGAGCACAATTCTTTTGATTTTGTAGTTCTGTGGGGCTTTATATGGCTAGTGTCCAGTTTTTATTTCAGCATACCTCTCCAAATAAAAATCAGCATTATTGTCTGTTAATTAAAGACGAAATTTCCTGACAAAATTAAAATCCTTCTGTTCTTCCCGACCAACATACCTTAGTTAGAAGCATCTAGACATCTTGTGTGCTGCGCATTTGCAGATTGATGCCCCTGATGAAAAGGCATGGCTCGGTCATCCTCTCTGTTTTTAAAAGTTTTATATCCGTGTATTATCTATGTTAGTTTCCTAGCATTCACGTTGCGCTATGATTTGTGGATTTTTGCTACATGGTTTCGTGCCTGGAATTATGGAAAATTCCGAGAAATCGGTGACTACTCCATGTGATACGTATTGGCGTTGCACACATTTTAAGACCTGTGTACTTGATCACCATGAAGATGATCACTGTGTACTTGTAGGCCATGTAGTCCGACTTAAAATCCTTATTCCTAAGGACCATTGAGGTTTTATCCTAGAATGACTTGTCATATTGCAGAAGCGCTTACAGAAGCATAAGGCAAACCGTGCGTGAGACCGAGCTGTTGCCGAATTGTCACAGTCCGATACTACCCTGTCTTGTAAACGGAAGAAAATGGTCAAGAAAGTTCCAAATGTTGCTACTTCCCCTTGATAAAGTGTACGTCTGGTTCCTCCGAAACGATGACTTGCGGAAGATTCTTGAGGACCTGAAGAAAACATCAGATCTCCTTTTCAAGCTCGGATTCACGATCAACTTGAAAAAACCCCATTGAAGAACTTTATCTTCCTAGGTGCTCTGTTTGACTTGAAAGCATTCACAAACTGCCTGTTACCAGAGAGAATTATATCTATAAAGGAAGGAGTGAACACTTTGCAAAGTCGTCGGCCTCTTAGATACACCTGCGGACCTTGTCACCTACAACGGGCGAGGATTCGCCCCTTACATTGGTACAGGAAGGCTCATTAACAACTAGCCCCAATACATACCAGTCCATCCATCTAAAGTCCTTTGGCGGTGCGATCCCACCAACATTACTCGCAGAGTCCCCATCAAGGAAGAGGATCCTACTGTCACTCTCATCTCTGATGCTTTGACCACCGGTTGGTATGCCTACATCAACGCTTTTACAGTCATGGGATTTTGGAACCAAGCACAGAAACGCCACATCAATGTCCTGGCGCTTCATGTTGTATACGTCGCCATGCTTCACTGTCAAGACCATCTGAAGGGGAAGACAATCCAGGTGCACAGCGACACCACCACTGCAGTTGCCTACTGGAACAAAGGAGGAGGTACATATTCCTGAAATCTCCATCTCCTAGCGGACATGCTCTTCCTGGCAGCCATATAGTTAAGTTATAAAGATTATTTCACTTCACATTCCAGGGAGCAACACCATCGTAGCAGACGAGCTGTCGAGACAAGGAAAAATTCCAGCAGCCGAGTGGTCCCTGAAGACCTACATTTGAAAGGGGATCTTTGCTCTTTGGGGAATGCCAATGATAGACCTATTTCCGACTGGCTCCGCTGTCCCTTTTCGGACCCTCTAACAGTCTCATGGACCAAGATATCCACTTAACATCGTTCGTGTTATATTCTTTCCCACTGATTCTGTGGAACATGGAAGGGATATTCATCCTCATCGCCCCAGACTGGTCAGCTCCCTGTTGTTCGTCCCCTGTTGGCACTGCTAATCGACTTCCCAAGGAAACTCGTGTTGAAAGAAGACCTGCAGACCCAGAAGAAAGGAAGGATTGGGATTGTCCACCAAAGCTCCTTAGTCCTAAAATTTCTTTAGCATTTCCTTTATTCTCTGAACTGTACGATAAAGAAACTGTATGAATCTCTTAGACAAATGTTGTTGGGTCTTCCTACAAGAATTCTTCTTGCCTTGGCCTAAGGAAACTGATGCAGTGAACTACCAGTACTAAACATGGACGAAGCCTTTCATGGCACAAGCCTCATTCCAAGCAAATATACAATTGACCACTGTCACTGTCGCTCCAAGTCGTTCAACGTCTCTGCCCTTGATGTTTATCTGAGGACGAAGATGAGACTGCAGTGGCAAATACAAGCTCTACGTTATTGCTTTAGATGCAACCAAGGATTCGAAGTGGTGAAAAGGATGCATTTATCTCTTATTTGCCTCCAAGTTCAACACTGGCCAAACCACTCATGCCATTCTGGCTTCTCGGATCTCTTCAATCGTCGGTTTTGCTTATGAAAACGAGTCAACTGCTTCTGAAAGCGAAAAGAAGACCGCCCACAAGATTCGAGCCATCTCCACCTCTTGGGGTGCTTGCAACTCTGTACCATTAGAAGAAATCCTTCAGGGTGCCTCCGGGAAATACAAGACCACCTTCATTTGAACTACCCGAGCGACATTATTCCCCCCCCCCCCCCCCACTTTCATATTCTCTCCATCCCCTCTCCACACTTCAGAAGATCTAAAGTAGCCACAAGGATTCCACCATCAAACCCGGACAGTAACGACGGCAACTGACCACCGTCCAGTTTATTGAAGTCTCAACTCTGCAAATTTTTAATTAGGGAGGTGTTCGGGGATAAAAACATTTGATTTCCCATTTTGTAGCTTGAATAGGTAAATCTGTTGTTATCCCTGAACACATACCCAATTAACCACCCCTGCCTCCCCTCGTTGCCACTGAATGTGCGCCCTAACAATCTGCAATCGTCGTCCAATCTGCACATGCCCAGCACCTGAGGTGTCTGGATACTACTAAATGGGGTATGTTGGTTGGGAACAAAAGAAGGATTTTAATTTTGTCAGACAAATTTATACTTTAATCAGGCAATTGGGTAGGTATTCAGGGATAAAAACAGATTTACATATTCAGGCTGGAGAATGGGAAAATAATGAGACCATCATTTATCCATATTGTTGCATCATCATAAGTGAGAACTTCTTGGTAACAATTGCCACATCCGGTTATTACCCAAAAAGTTTCAGCTTGTGATGTCGTACCAGAATTGAAGTCAGCTTTACACATTTTCTTGATTTGAATGTTTTGAATCAACCACAAATATATATTTCATAATGATGTTGAAAAGGATACATCAAGATCCTGTCAAGATGAAAAATTAACTGTGGTAAAAAAGAATTTGTTCCTTCCTTTTTCCGTTAATTTAACAAGTGTTTCATTTGGCAAACAATTAATTTGAATTTGAATGAAAATTCAACAGAAAGTGTGCTGGCTTGTCGTGTCGAGTATTCCCTACTACCAATTTTTATTGCCTTACTTTTAAAGATACATTCCTCCCAGTTGACTTTCTTGTATGGCTCAGTTTTGCAACTTTACTTCAGATGCGTGTAAATGATGCAAAGATATTAATTTTCCAATTGTTCCCCTCATGAGAAACAGTTTTGCTACATTCACTCTAACCTATGTAAATGTTGCAAAAGCTATTTTGTACATGATGCATGAATATATTGAGAAGATATGTCCTTTTAAGTAGAAGTTTGGATATGATTTGTCCTTAGCAACCACTTACCCAATTCTTATTCATAGTGTAGTGACTTGAATTGTATTGTAATCTTTTTTTGTTTGAATTAAAGAAAGATCCTTTTGTCTGATGTTAGTGGTCGCAAAGCCAGTAAGAATGATCCAAAGAATGGAAAAAAGAAAGAAAATGAAGAGAAATTCATGCAACGACCCAAGTGGGGGTCACACCAAACTGAAAAAGTGTACCTGAAACAGTCGGAAAAGGATCCCAAGTACTTAACTCGTCGACAGTTGCATGAAATGCGGCGGAAACGACTGGAAGAAGAGGCTGCCATGCAAAATGCAATGCCTCAGATTGGAAGAACTCGTAGTAGTGCCAAACATCAGCGCCAATTGCTGGCCAACGAGGAGTTGTCTCCTATAACAGCTAATCCTCATAGGTATGTAATAATTATTTTACAATTATTGTACAATAATTATTGGACAATTATTGTAAATCGTGAGTTAAATGACTTGGTGGAGCAAGAGCCCGCTCGCTTAAAATGCTCGAAAGTAACAAGTAAAATAGTGGAGTTAAATTAATTCCCTACCATTGAATTTTCGTTTTTCTGCTACAAAATTAACTAAGCACTTCAGAAAATGCCAATTCACAAAGTAAACACGCACATTTCCGCAAACTAGACACTTACTCCTATATCCATCAAATTTTCAACAACTTAACTGTTGGCTTCATCAGGCTTTTAAAGGTTGCATCTTGCTTCTACGATGTTTACAATCGCCGTTTTCGAATTCTCCGGTACTGTAATCGTGGCCTACTACATTTGTCTTATCAGACAAATGTAGTAGGCCACGATTGCCGACGAATTCGAAAACGGCGATTGTAAACATCGTAGAAGCAAGATGCAACCGTTAAAAGCCTGATGAAGACAACAGTTAGTTGTTGAATATTTGCTGGACATAGGAGTAAGTGTCTAGTTTGAGAAATGTGCGTGATTACTTTGTGAATTGACATTTTTGGAATTTCGTCATGTTCCACATACGAACTTCAACGAACCAAACACTTCAAACATTTAACAAAACAAACATTTTATCCAAAGTGATTCACAATCAGGAACTCCTTTGTGTTGCACTGCCATTTTCCAAATGTTTACTCCAAATTGGAGATTAGCATCATGACTTGTGGATCACACTTTCTTGGACAGAAGTAAGGTTAGAAAATGGTTTATTGGTCTATGCTTGACTTAATAACCCCCCCCCCGATTCTTACCAAATTTACTGCCCTAGCTGATGGGTACACTAGCTCGTGGGTATTTAATAGACAATTTACAAAAATAGTTCACTGAATATCATACATGCTTATGACCAATGGAAAAAATAACATGCTTTGCTTTCACCAATTTCTACTGGTGAAAGATGAGACAAGCGCAATGTTTTCTTTACACCCTTGTGGTCTAATGGCAGGCTATTTTATGACAATGTTGATAATGTTCCGATCAAGTAACAGTTTTTTTTTTCATTAGGTTCTTAATGCTACTTTTGATTGGTACCGTAAATCGTGTATTAAATGCCCATGGGCTTGTAAAATTATTTTGTCTAAAATTGGGAAGTGGGCGTTAAAAACAAGTATTATCTATTTTCTGAACTAACTTCTATCCAGGGAGGGAGTTTTCTATCACGGAAAAATTGACGATAATGATGTCATTTTTGTAAATTATCTGGATTTAATCTAGCTTTAACACATTGTCTTTGTTTTCGTAGGACTCGTTTGCTCACAATTTCAAATAAATAAAAGGTATCAGTACAAACATATCAGTAAAAGATATCGACGCTTGAATGCCGATTCAAAAAGCAGACGATCGTAACGACGATCGAACATGACATAGTGGAGTGAAATTTCTGTTTCTCTATCGCAGAATCCTCCTCACTGTGTTACAAGATTGGGATCCTTCCCTATGCCTACGGTGCATTTTTACCTCATTAACGCAGTCGTTTATGCAAAATAATTGCATCACTTCCGCCTCTATCCCACTTCCCCTACCCTGTTCGCGTCCACCCACTATTTTTCTTGCCGCTGGTGTGTGCAGTCAGAAAATCTTGAGCTAAGATTGTTGAATTTTTGTTTCGACGATTGTTTTCGCAGTTGAACTGAAGTGCGCCATCTTTCCAAGCAAAGCGGCGTGGCTACGAGGCACCGCGGTTGGTGGTGAGTATTTTTATCGAGATTGGTTGGAGAGTATTAAGATGGCGGCCGGCATGGTGACAGCAGATTTTGCGAGAACGAAAAACGTGGCAGCCTGTTAAGCCGGCCAAGTACGTCCGCACGTGGATATAATTGCTTCTTGAGAACGTTTCAGCAGTGGTTTAATATGGATGGTCTGGTTCGTAGTGTTTATTTTTGGTTTGTGTGGCTGAATTTGGAGAGTAACGAGGAGATAGTGAAAGAGACGTGCGTTTGGGAGTTCATGTGTGAAACCCATTGTCAGAGTCGGTATCTGACCGAACCAAAAGGAACCATGAGTGGCGGCCTGTGGAAAAAAATAGTTGTTGATGGTGACAAAAAGTATGAATGGCTCGGTTTTAAATCGTTTATTTTTTAGGGGTGATGTGGAACGCTGGGGCGTATAAAGGCATCGGCTCTACCGAGCTTGAGTAGATAATTTTGTTGTGTGCGCGGTTGGATTGTTTGAAAACAAAAGCTGGAACAGAGCTTGAAAATAATGAGCACATGGCGTGCTGGAAGTTTGAGGGGCCATCGTGCAGCCTGGGCGGCGATTGGGGCGTCGCAGGCAGTGTTGGATATTGTAGACGGAGCTGGTCTAGAGTTGGGAAAAACGCCACCGCTGAGGGCGGTTTCGGTGAGACCGCCATTACTTGACGATGCGAAAGAGATTGCCCCGAAATTGAGCGAGATGTTAGCTCAAGGTGTAATTGAGAGGGTGAAAAACGGGCGCGTAGGGTTTGTATCCCCAATTTTTTTTATTGGCAAAGCCAGACGGATCGATCAGGGTAATTTTGAACCTGAAAGACTTGAATGAGTATGTACGTGGTAAGAAAGTGCTACTTAGATACACTACCGAGGGTAGTAGAGCAATTACAGCCTGGGTGGTGGATGGCAACTATCGATCTGTCTCAAGTGTATTATGCAGTGGCAATAAAGGACAGTGCGCGACGATTGTTAATGTTTTCCTGGCAGGGTCGTCTATGCAGCTTTTGGGTGCTGCCATTTGCTTTGGCTTCGGTCCCGGGTACTTTTATGAAACTTATGTCAGTGGTGAGGCGCTTCTTGTGCCAGGCCGGTGTGTTAATTTTCGTTTACCTGGATGATTTTGCGGTGATAGGTCCTTCCGCAGCCGGTGTGCAGCGTGATGTGCGGGGGGGCATTGGAAACCTTGCAGAAGTTAGGCTTTTTCGTAAATTACGGAAAGAGTGTTCTGGTACCGTCGCAGGCTTTGAAATTTTTGGGTATGATGTTGGATCTAAAGTCAGCCCGTTTTGTGCTCCCACCTGAAAAACAGGCTCGTATGGTGGGATTGGTTGCTGCAACGGAACCCGGTCACTGTTGTTAAAGAGCTTCCAAGGATGTTGGGCCTGGTGGAAAGTTTGTTGTGTGCCGTGGAGAACGGCAAGTTGCACACACGTTGGTGGCAACACGACCTGGTGACGGAGGAAGCCTCTCGCAAGGATCTTGCGAGGATTTGAACTGGTGAGCGACGACTCTTGAGTCACCCGGTGGTAGCGAAATCCTAGGTCTCGGTGGAGGCCGCAGTAGTGGTGACAATGGACGCTTCGGACATGGGCTGGGGAACGGCCACAGGGGATTCGCAGGCGCCGGGAAGATGGCAACCCAGGGAGGCTGCCTTGCATATAAATGCCAGAGAAATATTGGGTATGCTAAAAGCGCTTGACGTTTTTGGAGACCCGGTCAGGGGACGGGTCGTACGAATTCTTTCGGATAATGTGGTGGCCGTGTTGTACGTGAATCATCAAGGGGGGACGAAATCCCAGATGCTTAATGCCATGGTCCGTAGCCTAGAGCTGCGTAGAATTCAGTTGGATTGTGTGGTACAGGCAGCATTTGTGCCGGGGAAGTTGAATGTGACAGCGCATGGTCTGTCTCGAAATTTCTGGGTCAGATTTGACTTCCGATTGTGTACTGCGGTGTTCCAGAAGATTTGTAGGTGGTTTGGGACGCCAGACGTGGATGTGTTCGCATCAGAGGCGACGACCTAATTGCAGCGATTTGAGTCGTGGGGACGCTGCCCAGGGGCAGAGTTTGTGTATGCGTTCAGTGTAAACTGGGGCCCGTTCTTTCCATACCTTTTTTCCCCGTGTCCTTTAATAGGACGTTGCGTGGACAAGCTCGTCATGGATCGGGTAGAATGGGCATTACTGGTGACACCAGACTGGCAGTGTCAAGCTTGGTTCGTCCGGCTGTTAGCCAGCGCCAGGGAGGGACCATATCCCTTGCGGAGCGCAGGGCGCTCCTCTGGGACCCATACTTGGATGCCGAAGTGGCGGATGAGTGGGGTCCTTGGGTGGTCTGTGAGTACAGGATGATTACCAAGTGGGACCAAGGTCACCACAGCCATCTTCGGAGCGATTCCGAGGTGTGCACTGCTTCCTAATCTATCCCAATCTTCTCACACAGTGAGGAGGACTCTGCTATAGAGAAATGAAGATTCACCCAGAGAACTTGTTCTCGCCCGGAGAATCTAAGTTCTCTGTGTTGAATCCGACGAAACTGTGTTACAAAACAGGGCCCGTCTGCCTCCCTGCACGGAATCGTACGTTCACATTAAGAAAAAAGAGTGAGTGGACGCGAACAGGGTAGGAGGAAGTGGGATAGAGGCGGAAATGACGCAATATCTTGCATAAATGACTGCGTTAATGAGGTAAAAACGCGCCGTAGGCATAGGGAAGGATCCCAATCTTGTAACACAGTTTCCTCGGCTTCAACTCAGAGAACTTAGATTCTCCGGGCTAGAACAAGTTCTCTGGGAGAATCTTCATTTTTTGTTTGAAGAAGACTCATCTGAGCCCCAGCATCTCCAGAGAATTGACAGTCGAAAATTTGCTGAAGATATTGTACTGATATCTTTTATTTATTTGAAATTGTGCGTAAACGAGTGCTACGAAGATGATTCCCGTATTTCAAAGTAAGCGCTACGCCATTTTGTATGTCTTTGTTGTATGTCTTTGTTGTATGTCTTTGTTCTTATTTATTCACAATTTTGGTCATTGTATACTCTCTCCTCCAAAATTTTACATAATTCTCAGCTAAACCTAATTTCTAACTATACAAACTTTCGATATGAGCGGATCAAGATCGTAAACAAGATTAGGCCTATGTGATCAATCATTGAAGAGTGTGATATGAATGCAGTCTAGCAAAAAAACCGATGCCTTTATTCTCATTTAATCAGAAATTTAGTTTATTATATCGTCCGCCTTTCAATATCTAACATAATCTATGTAAGTTAATACTAATTTATAATCACCACCAACCTTCAAAAAACAACAGTGCGATTCACGACCGTGAAGCACATTTTGTGTTTAAAAATGTCACATCGCTTACTTTGAAAATTCGAGTCCATTTTTACATTTTGTACACTTAGATTTCAAAGAAAGGATATTTACCATTCCAATACCCTTGCAAATTTTCGACAGTCTGGTTTTTTCTGGAGTTGGAGTTATGTGGGAGAGACAAGAAAAGGTATACGCACTAGGGTCAAGCAGCACATGGTAGACACCAGGAACGAAGTTGTAACGAATGGCATTGCAGTCTACCACAAGGAAACTGTACACCGAATCAACAGCAAAGGCACTGTGACACTTCTCAAATCCAACTCTAACAATGATGTGCATCTTAGAAGCATAGAATCCAGGGAACCGAGAGAAGGCTGTGCTGATAAATATCCAGGGACCTTCAAACCCAAACATTCAGTTCCTGCTTAGAAGAGAGTTTAATAAGTTGCTGCGGGAGAAGTGGTGTACTGGCCTGCAAGTTACGGAGGCTATGGCCTCGCGTCGCATTCAAACGAACGATAGCAGCTGACGAACGATCACGACGAAGTAAGCGGTGATGTGGTAGCCTGATGAAGACAGTCGTTCTGAGCCCCTCCAACTCCAGAAAAACCAGACTGTCGAAAATTTGCAAGGATATTGGAATGGTAAATATCCTTTCTTTTAAATCTAAGCGTACAAAACATAAACACATTTTGTGTTGATGCAAATTTTCAAAAACGTGATCTGGCTGATGCTAGAGATCTGGAATGACCACGCACAAAAAATTATTTTCTGGCCTGCCAAACTCGTGATCCGGCTGACGCCTGAGATCCAGCTTACCATGTGAAAAAAAAAAAAAGTTATTTGCTTCCCGGTCGTGAATGGCATTGTCATTTTGAAGGTTAGTGATAATCATAAATTAGTTTTAACTTTGAATTATGTTAGATATTGGAAGGAGGACGTCTAATAAACTAAATTTGTTTAAAAAATGAGAATAAAGCCATTTTGTCATTGGTAGACTGAATCCAAATCCCGCAAGCCAATGAATCGATCGCTAGGCCTAATATTTCCGATTTTTCCGTGATTACAAGCGCTCCCGTGAATCGTGTTGGATTAAAAGTTGATTTTGTAAAATGTATGAAGCTTTTACTTAATTTTGACACAGAAAAACCGAGATTTAAGTGGAGGAAACGTTCATTTCGTTAAAATGTAATAAGATTTTAGTTAAAATTGCCACAGAAAATCTATGATTTTTAAGGGGTGGGCATCAACAGCAGTATATCATGATTTAGACCTTCAATCATAATTAAGGGGGCTGGGCGTTAGCATTAACTGGGCGTTTAATACGCGACTTACAGTACTAAAAAAAAAATAGATTACATTTTTATTTAATCAAGTGGTAGTAGTTACGAGTTAGCTGGATATTTAGACAAATAGGAAACTTCCACAACTGTTAGCTACGTACGCATAACCTTTAAAACAATATAAAAAAAATACGTTATAAACTTAAAATTGAACCTAATTACTATTTTGTATTTAGGAGAAGTCCATCTCCAGTTGGTATGAATCGACGCTCATCTTTGGAGAGTCCTTTTTATGATGACCATGCCACAGAGAGTGCTGTACGTCGCCAGCGTCGCCAATGGGACAGTCCCAGTACCGACGAGATCCCTAATTTCTACACTCAGCCACACCAGTTACCGGCAAGGCGTAATTCCCACTCGCAGTCGTCGCGTTCAGTTCGAACTGCCACACCCGACCAGCACAGCCCAGTTAGGGGCAATCATGACTTAACCCTTGCTCCTCCTCATTCAGATGAGAATCAGCCCTTGTCTTCTTGGAACTCTGCTTCAGAACTAAGAATTTTATCTCCGCCAGTGCCAACATTGAGGCATCGAGTGCAGAGTATGGAAAATGTGCATCTTGCCGGTGTTGACTTACCTAGTGTAGAACGCTTGCCTACCGGGTTAAGTTACAAACCTGGACTTGAAGACAGTAGTGATTCTAGACACAATTCTCAACGTCTAACCAGTTCAGAAACACTTAGGGATCACATCATTCGCAAAAATGCAATCAGCGCATGCAGCAGGTATGTTTATGTGTGTGTACGGAAGATTTCTTAGTTTACTGTAACATCAGCTTGCTGTCTGAGGTATTTCTAAGTA
>JAHWFP010118782.1:10395-44530 GCA_023313725.1 Lithobius niger | reverse complement strand
GAATTTATGAATCGTCGGGAGTTAGGGACCGACTAAATTTATGTTTCAAATATTGGAAGATGGGGGGAGAAAACTCGGGGAAGCAAACATGACCTCTGTGGGGGGGGGGGGGGGGGGAAAAAGGGAGAAAAAAAGTTGTGCTTCCCTACAGCCTTGAAGCCAGTACCATTCATATTCAGAAGGCTAAATGCGCCTTGAATATATTAGCTGTGTTTTGCTAGAAATAAATGGAATTTTAAAAATTTTTTTAGACGCCTATTGCGTTACCCAAGTAATACCGTGGGGAGGTTTACCTGTATTGGTCTCCCAGTATTGTTCAGATAATGCAGTAAGATACGGTAATGCTCGAAATATTAAAGCCTAAAAATGTAAAAAAAAAGTGTAAAATCTACAAACGTAAGCAAAATAAGTCTAAAAAAAAAATTATTGCTCCTTTCTCAAAAAATCTCCTTTCTGAAATGAACGGTACTGGCTGTAGACTGGAGGCATGCGCAACCCCTAACTGATTTCCGCCCTTAAAAGGTGCCCCCCCCCCCCAATTTTCCTTCGCCTGATCTTCCCCCAGTGAACCATAACGATTCTTTTTTAAAAAAGGATAAAAAAAGTTTTTTTTGAAAATGTCTGTGAATTGCTGGTGTCTGTGAAATGAGTGTCTGTGAAATGATCATGTCTGTAAAGTGAATGTCTGTGAAATGAGTGTCCGTCAAATGATTGTCTGTGAAATGAACCAGACCCCATTCAACAATGGTTATTTTAACTATTATTTCTACAACAATACCGAGGGCCGTGCTTTCAGCGTTCAGTAGCATTGTTCCAACGAATATTAGAATAAACTAAATAGGCCTGTAAGCAGGTAACCATACATTTTTAGCTTTTACGAAAACAATAAAAAAAAAAAAACGTCGTAGCATCTGGGTACTGCAGTGAAGACCACTATGCTGTAATCTGATTGAATTTTAAAAAATCACTTTCCTTTTTATTTTTCGTTTAGATGGCCACATGTCACTGCAGTACCTGGATGCTACGGCGGGTGGCTGAATTTAGCCTGTCAACAGCAAATGTAAGCAGGGTGAATTATTTTTTATTTTTTTTTTGGGGGGGGGGGGTGTTTATTTTGATTTATTCGTCGTATTTCAATTTACGTAACTCGTAGCATATTGTTTCCAAAACAACTAAAAACAACCAAAGCAAACCAAGCCTTGGCACCACTTTTAATAACCCATTGTAAGCTGTGTAAATGCTACTGCATACCAAGATGAAGATTGACAACAATACCCTATTCCCATGTCCACAAACTGCGAGCTTCATTGTAAGTAGTGTTCATTGTTGTATGGACAAACTCCACCTGGAGCCTCCACTCCATAGGGCCTTAGGGCTTCGGGCAGATGACCAGGAGTGGTTAACGCTCGTTAAACCCTTTAACTCCACCTGGACTGTCACCTACTGTACCAGTTGCAACTTCTGGGCAAAGAATTTACACTTTCGCTTGTTTTCATTGTAGGAGTTCGTCTTGCCGTCGTTTTTGCTATGAGTCTGTGACCGACAGAACACGGAGGTTTCTTACATCGCTTTACCTAACGGCGCTTTACCTTGCGTCGACTTGAACTCACAACGACACGGGTACACGGAGGCTTCTGCCAAGTCGGTGTATAGTCGCGTTTATCTAATCCCCCATCAAGCAAACCCCTCTTTATTCCAGAATTCCCATTCAACTAGCTGGCTTTCGACTTCGTTTTAACGAAGTGACAGATCGCCGTCCTAGTTTCGTGACGTTTACGTGCGCTCTTTTCAACCAATCACAATGAAGCAGTCCTTAGAGCGACGTAGAAAATGGGTTTTAGGTGGGTACACGTAGGTTGTTAAAGCGTTTCCAATCCTTATGTCGACGTAACGAGGTAGTTTGTGATAAAGCGACTTGAAAGTGGGTTTAGGTGGTTACACGGACGTTCTTAAAGCGCTCTAAGCAGTACATCGACGTAAGCTACGTCAACGTAAGATAAAGCGACGTAAGAAACCTCCGTGTACCCTCGGTCTATGTCTTATAATGTAAGATTTACAATTCTGTTCAGGAACCAAAATTAGGTTAATCTTCGGGAAAATTAATTATTTCCTTGGGTGCAATGATTTCGAATGTAATTTAGGGTTTAACAATTTTTTTTAATTGCTTTAATTTTTAGCTTACTTTTTCACGAATCTTTTACTACGAGCTTTTTTCTTCAGAATTTTTTCTTTCGAATTTAAAACAGGAATTTTTGTTTCTTTTAGATTTTTTCTCACGTTTTCTTTGCACTATTTTTTTCCTAGGCTTGTTTTTTTCCCCTTGCAGTTGAATTTTCGCTGTGGATTTTTTTTGGAAGACAGCTGTATGAATTATTAGACTAGAGTTTAGTGACAGCCACCTAAGAAATAAGCTGGAGAAATTAAAACTATAAAAAAACTTTTGTTCCAATGAAACTCGCTATCCTGTCGGGTGAAATTAGGGCCAAGGCAACTACCTAATATAACTTAAGCTGACCTACAATGCCTTCAACGACATAATAAACGGCAAAATCAAACCAGCAGTGCAAAATAAAATAGTTCTAAAACAGCAGTGCAAAATAAAAGAAATTCATAGCGAATCAAAGACAATAATGGAGGTCTTCTAGAGTGCTTCCACTAACCCCAGTCTTAGTACGTCTACACAGAATTTATGGTAAGTCTTTGAAACAAGAGCATTACAAAACAATTAAACAGTTAAACAATAATGTTAGATCTAGCAATTAAGGTACAAAGGGATTCTGGCGGGGGGGGGGGGTCATCTTGGGTTGGGGGGGGGATAAATTTAGGGGTGATATTTCCAAGACCCAAAACGCAAGAGGTGTTACCAGTTTCAATTAATGCCGACACTCTGCATTAAAGTAATTATTCCTGTCAAGAAACGACCAATCCCAGTACCTTTTTACCAAACATTATCTCAAACTTTACCATTACTCATTACTCATTGACGTATTTTCTCATTACTTCAAACAGTACCATTGTTATCAAATCCGTGAGTAAACTCGTGGCCGATCACTGAACCAACACCACCAAAATTCATTGATTGTGGTCGATCAGCATTGAAAAATGTTCCTTGAAGAATTCCAGCTGGCATATCTACACCAAAAAGAATCATCGCCGTTAGAAGAATGCTTCTCAGTATAAAATAAGTTTTACTTGTAGTGATCTCTTAGTACTTACACATTGTATTTGTTAATGTGTAGTAGTTAGCATTCACAATCGTTACGGTTGATGCTTTGCGATACCAACTAAAATAAAAGAAAAATTAATTGTTTTCAAACAAAGTAAGTCGATAAGGTTTTAGTGTAAAAACAAAAAAAAATCATTGTTCGTCAAGTCACTGACCGTACCTACACCAAAGCCAGGCCACCACATTTTTCTGCTTATTCTTATGAACAGTTTCCTAAAGACTATTTTTTTTTTACATAAGAAGAAAATCTTACATCGATGAATGATTGCATCACACTAATCCTAAACCTTACAAAAACCAGCCGAGATCATTCGCTTCACTCGCTCAGTCAATTCCCCAACTCATATATCCTCGTCAATGAGTTTAATTTTACCATTGTTGCTCCTTAGTTTTTGATGGGGTTCAATACCTGTTAGAAATTATCCACTATGGGATGCAATTTCTCGTTGCTTAATCTTGGACGCTTCTGCGCGTTATTTGTTGCCTCCAGAACTCAAGTAGCAATGGAGCAGTGACACGACGTAGTATTATTGTATATAACTCTGTGCTGGAGCCTCAATGGGTTAGCTGCAAGGGGCACTGCAGAGAGAAACAGAAGGGCGTCATACTGAAGCCGATGCTGTGAAGAGTGATTTCTTAGACCTAAAACGCGCGATTTTTGTTGTTGGTGAAAACAACGTTATTTTAAGCCTAAGAAATCCGCTCTTCCGTTGTTTTTCCCTCCATTTTTATGTAGTGCACCTTGTAGTTATGCCCTCCAAAACCCATACTGGTGCCAATCTGGCGGCAAATGTCACTGCTCTATAGTTAGTGGACACGAAATAAGGATGACGCCATACTTGGGACCACAAACTCAAGCCGCAACCTTTTAGTGATTCCAGTTTGGCCCTAGGGAGTTATTATTTTAAATCATGTGCATTGCCGCACCTTTTTTAGGGGTGGGGGAGGGAGAATTTCTACTCCAAAATAAGGCAGGAGATGACGTAATCTACACACAAGATGCAACATTTATATGCTTTTAAATCTATATATATATACTAGGTAGTCCAAAAGTCCGTTGCACCCCACCAAAAGCCCTACAGAATTGGAATTAGGCACCTGACTCATAGGACTTGGTTTTGTCCCTAAGATGGGGGGTCACCCACTGAGCTTGCGTTGGGGCGCCCTGCCCCACTCAACCCCCAGATATAAAATTTAACTTTTTTTCCTGTGAGAAATAGACGTTTGGTTCCAATTGGGGAAACTTGCGCATGACCCAGACAACGTGATAGCCGAAAACGGCTTGCTAATTGGATAAACGGGATGAGTTTTATTACATCTTCAATGTAGCCCCCACGCCCACATAAGGCTTCCCTGCACGGTACAGGAAATTGCATGTGCACCCATCAAAGGTCCTACAGCACTGAATACACACACCAGACAAATAGGACCAAAGTTTGTCGCTAAGATGGGGGCCACTGCATGAGCTTGCATCGGGTGCCTAATTCCAATTCTGTAGAGCCTTTGGTGGGGTGCAACGGACTCTTGGACCACCAGGTATATTTCGCTTGTGAGCAGACTTGATGAGGCTTTATTAGGTTCAGAGGGTTCATAGGGTTTTAGCGAGCGTTAACCGCTAAACAAACAAACAAACGAACGAAGCTTCAACAATCAGCAAGAGAGCGAGCGGGCTCATTCTTGGCACGGTAGCAAAGAAAAGGGCGAGCGGCCGACAATGAAATGGATATGCGTTCTAACAATTAGAAACAAACACTATTGCTTCAATAATGCTGACTATTATAGAGCCGAGTTGAATCGGCGGGAATCAGTTAGACCGGCGTATGTTACGCCGGGAAAGAAGTAGTTGATTTAATAGTCTTCGAGTTAATCTCCCATTCATGGCCGAAAGGAATGCGATTTGGTCCACGAACATCGAGAGCGTATGGGATGCAATTGACAACTGAGAGATGAAAGAATTACCAAAGAGCCAATGGTCGAATTCACACGAATAAGCACATTTCTAAACTGCCCAATGGCCAGCCACGCCGCTTCTATCGAAAGCACCTTCACGCTTCAATCGTTTAGGAACCCAATGACAAGGCACTACCGCATCAGCTCATCAAAATCGTTCTTTAAAACGTGATTATTTTTGTGATTAGTTTTGCGTTCGTGTGTGTGACGTGATTAAACTGGAAGGAAAGCCAGTCGTCTCTGACGAAGTATCTAAATCATCATTCTTCGAGGTGGTTTTTCGCTGAAGCCACAGGAAACCACAGTTAAAGATGGCGCATCAGTAACCAGTAATAGAACCTGAGAGTGCTTTAAATCCGAAATTCTTACCTCTGAGTGGATTTATTAATTTTGTCAACAGCGTTTAAACTGCAGAAACTAGTAGAAACGTTCCTTTTAAAAAGGACACCTTGTACGTTAATTGTGTATGTTAATTGTGACACTATGCTATAGTGTCAATTTCGTGTGCCAAGGGTTCTGTGGGAACGAGGACCAACAACATGCTGTGATTCTGCATTCGACGGGAATAAGAGACACACTTGGGAAATAGTTGTACTGTAATCGTCCGTATACCCACGTTATACAGAATTTTTTTTAAAGGTTTCTCTTTTACGACTAGGGAGCAGAATCGGTGTGTATAGATCTGAGAAGGCTGCGATGTTGGTTTGAGTCTAAGCACTGGTCGAATTTTTGATTTCAATAAACTGGCTACGTCCGTGCTAATCAAACGTTAAATTAAACGTCAAACGCTATAAACCATAAACCATATTGAATCATAGTTCGAAGAAAGAAAGGAAACGAAGGGAAGGACACGCAAACGTGTTGCATATTTGCGCCCAAGTGTTGACTAACGTCGGTTTATTTAGCCAACAATACGATACACAGCTGAAGAGCTAGAAAACGTAGCAAGGAGGATCAAAAGGGGTGACATTTCAGAGCGCAAATCAGAATGGTTCGGCTAGAGACAACAGAAATAAACAAAGATGATGCGGCTGAAAAGCCCGAAAAAAACCAACAAATTGTTGCGGCTGGCTGAAAAGCCACAGAAAACAGAATTGAAGTTGATTAGTCCTCGTTCCTGCGAACTTTATATACTCCTGCTAGTAAACATTTTTTTTTCTGATTAATTACAATTCCTAAACCATATTTTTTTTCTGATCAATTCCATTAAGTAAGCATTTTAACTATATTTCCTGTGTCTATAAAGAAAAACGAATCCGTCTTAAAGTGCAAAGACCTGCAAATACAATACAAGCTGTATTCGTTATACTTACTCAGACTTTGTATGTGAGAGTGGGAAAGGAGCCATTGCCATTTGCTGCAGCAAGCGAAGAGTGGACAGTTTGTTTTCGAAATAGGCATTGTTGCGTATGGGAACCTATAATAGTTGAAAATCAAAAAAAGTTAAAAATTATGACTCACGTCCAGTAATTGCATAGCGGTACAGCACACTTCAGATGTACACGACTGGGGTCTCTTGTTCACCATTCCTTACATCCGTATTATCCAATGAGTCGAATAGAAAAATACCCTTGTACATTATTGTTAAGCAGTGCACATTTAATACTAATGTGCACTACTTGGCTACTGTTTTCATCAAATATTCAATATGGATAGGAGCTCTCCACCACAGAGGTGGTTTTAGTTTCAGTCAACGAGTGATTACCCTCCTTGGCGGCATAGTGGCTCAAGTATAAGTGCTAGGCTACGAGTACGGTTTCATAGCAATAAATAAAAGTACTGGACCTGGGATTTAGCCTACATATACCGTACTCTTTTGCTGAAAAACGATAATACAAGGGTAGATTGATAACACGGAGCTGAAACCAGGTCTCCATCAAAGGTATGCTATTGAGGGCCAGGCATTTGGCATGCTTTCTTTGCACAAAATTAGCCACCGTTTCCAGTTTCAACAGCTCAACTGCATGGCAGACTACAACGATCAATGGTTTTCACCATGATTAGGGTGGAACCAGAATAATGTACACATCCAAACGAAATTTCACTGCAACTGTGTGTTCTCGAATGACAGTTCAGCGTAGCTATGACTACACGCCATTAACAAATCCATGCTTAGGGTTTAGGAAGTTTTTGTAAAATAATTCATGCATGGGGCAATACCTACGTAAAGGTTACGTCAACCAACCTAAATTTATGCAGCATAACCAACCGAAATTTTACACATAAAAAATGTGACATAAAACTTAAAAAATGTACGATATTTAACTAAGTGAGAGAGGGTGTATAGTAGACGGAGAGACTAGTGTCCATGGTCGCAAAATCCGCTGTGAAGAGGCCGTACAGCCTATACAAATGAGGAAACAGGCCGCTTTAGCCTGCAAACTGTGTCAAAATCCTACTGCAGTGCTGTGATTTTATTCCTTAAAAAAAATTTTATTCCTTGCCATGAAACCCATGTCAGAACATGAGAGCCTTTACTTTCACCCCGGATGCTGTTATAAACGGATAAGCGCAAAGCAAAAGGCCCTATAGAAAAAACGTGCGTTCTTTTATACTACTGAAGGGCGAATGCGTCGATGACGTTTCTGCTATTTACGACATAACCTATGGCAGTAGAAAATGGCTTTAAAATTAACCCTAACGATGATTGTTTCGTTCTATTTTTTTTTTCAAATTATGCGGTAAAAAGGCAAGAAGAACTAACTCATATGAACAAAAATGAAACTAATGTAACACGATAGTGATGGACTTGACGCGGCAAGGAGGGGTACGAATTGCGCTATGTAGTGGGTTTTTTTTTATTATTTTATTTCCATTATTTACATTATTGCTTTCCATTATTTGCGTGTAGTCATTTGCTGTTCATTATTTAATTAAAACTATCACCTTACATTATGACATTTACACGTTCTCAAAGAAAATTGTTTTTATAGCAAACTACGAATACCCTATATCTTCAATGATCTCCTCAATGACCCTATCTGGTATTTTAGTTCACAATAAAAATAGCTCTTCAATCATGTACACCCTTTACTCCACAATAAAATCTGATCTTACGACCTTGCACAAACATCAACCCCACCAACAAATATAATAACAATTAAATAAATAAATAGCTGTGAAAAATCGGTTATTTTTTCCAATATCTAACAACTATTTTACTTACACCATATTTTCAATTTTCCAAAAAAAGTGATTAATTTGTCGAATAAAATCGGAACATAAAAAGTAGTAGTCTCTCACAAAATAGATTTTTTTTTTGGGGGGGGGGCAAAACTGGTCTAAACAAACGCTTGGTAGGATAATTTATTTTTTATTTTTAATTGCAATACTCTGATTCTTCATTTCGAAGATGTGTTTTACCAGAAAACTGCATTTCGTTGTCATCTATCTCTTGTAATCCAGTTCGCTGACTGAAACTCTACATTGTGTTTCATTCAGCGATGTTAGCGATGGACATGTTAGGAGATGGCTTTCAGCCAGTAAAAATTCCAGATCGGTCATGTTGCCGATTAAGAATAACCAAAAAGGTTTTTACGTTGAAGCCAATGGGAATCTCGTTAGTCAACGTAGAGAAGGTTTGCTCGTGACATGAAATGCGAGGTTCCCTCGGCAGGAAAGGAAACCCGAAGGTACCTGGCTATCTGTGCAGGGTAATCCGAAATGATGACTGGTGAGGTTCTCTAGCACTTTACGCCAACATCGACAGCACGTTGCCTTGGAGACCTAGTTATAAAATACTTCTTCGAAATAAAGAATCGTGAAGACACATGAATAACCTTTTTGGTCATTATTCGTTGGAAACATGACTGATCTTGAATTTTCTTGGCTTAAAACCATCCTCTCACCATGCAAAATTTCATCCAGTTCGGTATCAAGCTTTCTCGGAATATCCAGATGACATCGAACTAGAGTTTTCTGGTGAGAATGGAGTTTTGCTCTAATAATAACATAACTTCTAAGGTAATTTCTTTAACATAGATGTCAGCTTTCTTATAAATTTACGTGCAAAGTTACAATGTCTATTTCCCAACAAAATTTTCACAAAAAAGCACGGACCAGTTTGCATCAAGCCTAGTTAGTTATGAGACAATTGAAATCTAGAATTGCTTTCTACATTGTTCACTCATCGAGAAAGTAATTGCGACTTGGACTGCAGCGAGGCTAGCAATTTTGGAGGCGAACATGACCCTAAAAACCTGCAGCCAGTCGCACATGTTAGCTGACGTGAACTGTCTCTTGGACACATAACTGACGTGGCCTTTGCTCCAGCCACTCAACGATCCTGATATATGTCGCTTTCCTCACCAATGGAGTAATGTGTGACACACAAGAGTAATGGAAATTATTTGTAAACATCGTATATTTGTATCTTAAATCTAATTTTAAATAGTTGAATTGATTAGAGCTTGATTCTTATATTTTAAGTCCTTACAAATGATGTCAGCAAAGGAGGAAGGAGTAGGCTGATTTATTTTAACCGAGCAATATTTTTATGATACATTTATATTACTTTTCATAGTATAAAACATTATGCATAGGCTGCTAATCAACAAAATATGTGTTCACAGAAACTTTTTCTGTTTTCACAGCCAGCCTAAAAAATTAAAAATAATTAACAACTTTCCAGAAATAGTTCCCCCTTTATCGTAATGAAAGGGTTGGAGAGGTATACATTTGTTTTTCTGGTTTGGAGGGGGAAGGAGTGTTGCATAAATTATGACATAATACGACCTGAAAAAAAGGGGGGGGGGGGGTTGGTTAACAAGAGCAACATTTGTGTAATTTCATTTATGCAGTCCTAAACACAAACACGAAGATTACACGCAGACTAAACTAGAAAAAAAGATAGCTTAACAGTGTCAATACTTACGGCTTGATGGAGCTTCTCTAAGAAGCTTGTGTCTGCCGTTTCACGTGGATAGGCTATATCCTGCTTCACGTTTACTAGCTGTAATAAACGAGAATAAAAAGTAAGTTACGAACTCGTAATATTACATGGCATAAGCTTGATTATTTTCCCGTTAGTAGCATTAGGGCATGTTTATAAATTCAAAGCAGTCAGTTTGCACGCTTCGCTTGGCATGCGACGCTCGCGCCATCACCTGCTCAGGCACACAGTCGGCCCACCATTCTGTGATGTCACCATGCTGCCCGGTCTATAAATAATCATGTTTGTGTGAGCTTGCTCAATGCAGGCTGCTATTCGATCTAAATGTGCTGTTCACAACTTCACACTTCTATAATAACGGAGGCTAGATTCGATGCCTTACAGGTTAATGCCACTGTAATAAATACGTGCCACCATTTTTTTTTTGCTATCCCCTTTTAGCACACCAAGTTTTCACTTTTGTGGCGTCTATGGAATACGTGGATTCCGCCATTTTCCTATCCCGGCATGCAACAACTAAGCAAGAGAGCATTGCATGACGCTTAAAAATCAACATCAAGTTAATATTCGCTTAATGCTTGAAACTACCAATACACGCTCGTTGTTTCACCTGCTTTGCATTTGTAAATGCTCGCGGTTAAGTGTTGGGCAAAAGGAAAAGCTCTTGTTTCAAGCGCCGAAAGTGATGCGTACGCGTCAATGTCAAATTTTATACAGACGTTGCTAATAGAGCAGTTAATTATGGATACCCGCAATATTTAGTCGACAATTTTCGCTGGCTCCTGAAAAAAAAAAGAAAAATGAAAATGATGTCTTACTAGTTAAATTGTTGTCCATGATCTTCAGCCATTTCCCTGAATATGTGATTAACAAAAATCACCGAAACTCTCAACCAATTTAATTGATTTATGGTCTTAAATTCAATAGAAGGGCACGGAACACAGAGAGTTTCAAATAAGTAGAATATTGGGTTCAATACTTATCGTGCATACTGACAGACAGACCAAGATACCGACACCACCACAGTGCCCTTTGCTGTTTGCAGCACACAGTTCTACAGTTATAGAGTGAAATGAAACCGACGAATTCAGAGGAATTAGAATCAACACGTTCACCATTGTTATGAATTCCCAGAACGGATACGGTTTGGTCCAACAAATACAACTCCAGACTGGGCATAGCACTGCACACACAACAAAATAATGATAAATTAACCTGATGACTAAAGAAAAATCGCAACAATTATATTTAAATTCTGTTTTGGAATTAAGCTGAGATCAGTATGATTAACCTCTTGCTCAATACGTACAAGTTCCTCTTATTCAGGAGCAGGATAATAGGGTGTTCAATATGTTCATTTTCAAATGGGTCCCGGCTTACGAGAAACCCTGCCGGCAGGGCCATACTCCATGATACTGCTAACTAACATGAACGCAGACACGGATTCAAACGAAACGACAACGAAATCCACAAAAAGTTAGAAGCGTCACCAGCCGGGGGTAAAAAGCAAAAAAAGTAGGTTCTCGCGTTGCACACAGTCCATAAGTGGACTTGTTCGGCCACTGCTCTTCTCGCTCAAGTGCTCCAGTGCTTCGTTGCTGACGTAATTATACTTGGTTCCGAAACCAACCAATCCCATTGCACTGGCATGATCTGCTTTACCACCAATAGTAGGTAATATACGAATTATATGTTGACGACGTTATGTTATTCTATTACTGAAAACAAAATCAACTTTCAATAACGCTGAGCAGATTAATTTTCCAAATATCGTAAATATTCGTCATGGAACGGAATCAACACTTTTGGAATGTCAGACCAGTTTCCTCAGCTTACCAATGATTATTTCCTAACTAGGGTTTACTAGATGATTAAGAATAACCCCTATAGTCTGTTCCACATTATGTTTGCAGGAAACTGATTGTAAGATGGCACGTTTCCTTGCACTCCAAGTGCAAAAACATGTGGATATGTTATTTGTAGACTCTACACGCTTACTGTTAGAGTCTACGAACGGAATATTTATGTGTTTTTGAGCTCATAGTGGAAGGAAGCGTGGTATCATACATTCCTTTTTTCTGAAACATAATGTGGAACAGACTATAGTGAGGATCATGAGCTTGGTTTTTCTTTAACTTGCAAAGGGACTATTACAAATTCTTTAACTGAAGGTTACGTGATCGTATTTTGTATTCTTACCTTGTCAATAGCTTTCTGCCTAGTAGCATCATCCATCCATGTGGCACGATTCATTCGTTTCTGAAATGTGCTTCGTAACTTGGCAACCATGTCTTCTGCCTATAGGCAAGAAAAGATTAAAATTTTGTTTTCCGGGACTCCTAACTTCTTTTGATAGTGGTATTGCCTTAAACAGCCCTTAGTTCATAAAGCACACCACCTCACTCAACCTAGGCTATGATGCAATAGGCATAACGTTGTTTGTTATGTCGTGCATCCATACGCATTTGATGATGAATAAAAAGGTTCGGCCGACCTTTCATATATCTAATTCCCTACTGCCCTTATTGCCACCACATCTGCTCCTGCCACACCCATGAAAAAGCACTATCACGTATTCATGAAAAATTTATTTTCGATTGCTTACGAATGCACAGATATTTTAAAACTTGAACATGGAAGTTATGTTATTACCTAACTGAATTAAACATTTTACTTTATTTAGAAAACAGGACGTTCAAATCAGGTGATAAAAGAAGCCCAGTGTGCAAATAGAACGTCTGAAAACAAAGCGTGATAAATAAAATTCAAATTTGCAAAGGCTGAAAAGACCCTCTTGGAGTTGGTACTAATATCTTATTTTGTTAGTTTGTTTCTAAGGAAATATGGCATTACATTGACAGAAAACTTAATTTACGCCAGGTCTACCACCACTTACGCGGTTACCAAACATGTCGATCGTACCCACCACATTATTAACGTGGGTACGACTAGCATTTTGTATAGAGAACCTATTGATAAAATCAGGCTGAAATTAGAAGAGTATACAATTGCAGCTAATAAGCCACGAATTATGAACACCGTGAAAAATTTCAACGAAATGGGAAAGATGGAGAAGTTGGTTTAATTGTTTACCAGTTAATCATATTTGAAAGTGGTGGTGCTGGCATCACTGCACAAAATGGCGGGTGTTGTTAGGCTGTAGGGGAGCTCAAGCTCGTTTTATTCATGTTTTATATGTGTTTTTTGTAAGTATTCAGTGTTCTCGTGGCATGTAAGTCTTTTTCATAACGTTTGTTGTTTCATTTCGTGTATCATTTCTTTTAGGTGAACAAGGCCAAGATATAGGCTGAAATATAAAATTTGCGTGATTTTATGTCTTTGTGGGGCTTTGCCAGTCAGGTGGCACTTTTATGTTACTATTAATTTAAGCAATGCAGGCTCCATCCTTCTTTTACAAACAGCTGTCCAAAACCCAAAAGATCTTCCAGCATTTGTGGTGCAGTAAGCTACCAAAACTACGGAAATGGGAGTTTTATGCATCTTTCTAGGTATAAGACCAAAAATTAGGGGATAAAACACAACTAGCGCAAGAAACATGCAAATCTAGCCACACTGTATCACGTTTGAAGGCAATAAACAATTTCTAAACAAACTAGGTTAGAACATAGTTAAAATGATCCCCAGGATGACATTGGAATACCTAAAAGGAAGGATGGTATCAGAAAGATAAGCACTATAAGACGTGTGTGATCTTACCACTTCTTTGGTTGCCTTTTTGAATATTTTGTTCAAGTACATATTACCAGTAATAAGCGGAAGTTGGTTTGTAGCTTCCTCCGCGCAAACTAGATCCCTGAAATAAAAAAAAAGTTCCATTATTAATGATAGTTTACCCAACACTCTGAAGCACTGTGCACAACTAACGGTTGGTGTCCGGTAGCATGCATGATGTAGAAGAAAAATAACACTGCTGACAGTCTTTTAAGAAAATACCAGCTATAATCTGCTTATATTTACAAGTACCTACAATGCGTCACAGAACGCAAGGACAAAAAGCAGCGATTGAGCTTTCTGTAGTCGCTATTTTCTTCCGGGCAATTTTAAAGTCAGTCTAACTCAGTTGGAAATAAGCCAACAGCGAAAATCATACATTGAAATAACGTAGTTCAGTAAGTCACCTTTATGCACTTATGTTTTGTTGGAGTGGCATGACCCGGATTCGAACCGGCTACCCAGTTCTCCCCCAGATCACTTGCGTAGCGCCTTAATCGCTATGGCCACATCCTCCACTGGCATAAAGATAACTCACTGAAGTTCTGGGTAGCCGGTTCGAATCCAGGTCATGCCACTCCGACGAAACGTAAGTGCATAAGGATATGATTTTCGCTGTTGGCTTATTTCCAATTTTCCTTAATATTTTTTCCAGCGATTTATGTCTATTTAAGTCTAACTCAGTAACTGGACACTCTTCAACTCTCAAAAAAGTAAAGTCACCTACGAAAACGAAGTTTAAAACATTAAGCTTCCCGTACAAGTCCACCGAACTCGGGAACAAATCCAAGAAATAATTTTCGACCAAGTTGCTTCACAGTTAAAATAACTGACACGTTAAAAAATTCTACAATATGATATTTGGCCTACACATAAGGATTTAATCGTTAAAAATCTAGCCATGTTTTGAGATTTCTAATTCAGCTCTGTCATATCAGTGGTCGCATAAAATAACGAACATCCATGTATGATTCTTAATGCTATGCGGAAAAAAGGTTCACATGCAAAATTTACTGCTAATTCTGAGAAACACACTCTCCAACACTCTTACAACAATGACACCTAACGTTTCGACTAACTAACTCTAAGCTACAAAAATTAGGTCACATTAGTAAAAACTAGCAGAGGCTACTAAAGGAGGTTTGAAGAGTTTTGATTTCAGGCTTTTAACATTATCCTGAGTGAATTCAAGCAATTCTTGAATAATACTGGAATAGCTAGAAATACCACTGCTGACTGGGTGGAAAGGTGTGGGAATTTATTGTTGCCATTTTACCTATTTAATATATCTAGTCCTCTGAGAAAACTTCTTAATTTTAGTAGGCATCCTGCAAACAGCAACAGATATGTATGTCTTCATCACAAAAGCACTGTTGTGACAGTTCCATTTCTATAAGGAGCATTTTATTTTCTAGTTTCAAGAGAGTGTAAAACTTCATCAAGGCTGCGTAAAATAGATACCATTTCAGGAATATATATTTCTACAGTGCATCACTTTTGGGTGAATGGCTTCTTTTTGCATATTAACGTCTTGCTCTATAAATTAGAGGAGTATCTGATTCTGATATTTTGAAGGATATGCGGTAAATTAAAATTGTCTAGTCCGCAATTGAACTCTGAACCGCAGATCGAGGTTTCATCGGTAATTTAGTGTTTAAGAAGGTGTGATATGTTGGGCTCTTCGCGCAAATCGGTTATTTTTACTAGTCTGTAATTTACGCCTCAGAGATTTTGTTGTATACCATGCACGACTTGAACAACAACAACAACGATGAAGTGTATACTAAACTAAAATCTTGAAGTGGGTACAAATATTGGTGGATGTTTTGGTGAGCAAACTGTCTTCAATTCTTTGTTTCTACTATTGGTGAGAGATTATTCCACCAACAACTACGTTAACCAAGTCTTTACAGGGTTTGGCGTTAAAGATTGTGTGTGTGTGTACCTTCTTTAGGAGTATAAATTTCTGCAGTGCATCACTTTCGGGTAACAGTGGTCAGATTACACATAATGCAAAGCTATTGGAAAGTAGACTGCAAATAGACTTACCTTGTTGCTGGTTCTTTGGGACGTAGAATATTATTAGTTTCCAGCACTGCTCTAAGTAAGAAGTAGTTGATGACAGTGCTGAAAAAAAAAAGGAAAATTATATATATTGAACGTTTTATTACCAGGTCTCAAGTGACAATTAAACGTCAGTCTCAACACTATTGATTCAATGACATTAATTCAGAACTTGAAGATTATATCCAAGGATTTTCAACCCGCAAATTACTGGAAGACTATTTCGATGTTTTTACAAACATATGCTAGGCCCTTGTCCACAACATTAAATCTATTGCCCACAAAATTCAAATCCAGCCAATCTAATGAAACTAGAAAAAATAAATTTTATTTGCCGTCTTTATATTGAGTGAAATATTCGGCAAGGATTTGATGTACAAGAGATAAATAGTGGTATTCAGATGGAGATGTTCTGCATAACAGTTATAGCCCTCCTTCTACAACAGTAGTCTGCCAATTTGTGGTTTTTGGGCCACATTTTCGTTGACAGATTCCAAGGACTGAAAAATCGTCCAAGGCTGTAGGTGGAAAATTTTTCGAGGTACGGGGAATCGGTCAAAGAAAAATTGGGGAAATCAACACTTATCCATGGAAAAGTTGGGATACGAGTTAATTGTGACCATGTGTTTGTTCAACACACATGGCTTTCATATCAACTTCCATTTTCTGTTTCACAGCAGTGTTGTTACAAAGCGTCTTTTCCATAATGCTATTGACTCCAAAGATACACGGTGGCCCTGGGTACTTCCGTAACTGTTGTTCATGACAAACTGTGGTTTTCCCAGTAGTGGACCAGTGTTACTGACGAACGGCCAGTGTTACTGACAACAAGTGGCTTTTCTGTGACGGTGCTGTCAAGAAAGATGTGAGCGTCGAATAGTAAGTAGTCCCATGCAAGTTATTTTAAATGAACTGGTGTTGTACATTACAGACTGGAAATGTGAATAAAATCTAACTTTAGCATTTTTTAACCCTTTATAATCCAAACTTAAAACATAAGTTCACAGAACAAGTGCATACCTCCAGATCCACAACAGCCTAGGCATAATTCGCCAACCCTACAGCATGCTTTGGCAAACTATATAGGACGCCCAATAGCACACCTTGTTACGTGATTGCTACGAGGGAAAATAAGCCTCAAATCTAATTGATTGTTAAATTCTCATTCAAACTTAGACCCAAATTTTAAACCATAAATCTTTGTTATTAAACATACAGAATAACTTGCTCGCTTGGGCTGATCAGATATGTATGGGATTTAACCTTGATATTGTTAACTTAATTCACACGAAAATAATATGCTGAAAAATTCTGATTATGACCCAATTTTTCAGTTGTAGCCTACACACGAGTTCCTTTTCTTTATTATGCTCTAGTCAACCCACGCAGATTATTAGAGTACAAGCCAAAGTACACTACAGTGCCCAACTGCCAAATTGTCGTAGTTTTCACAGCCAGTAGTAAATAAATCGGTGAACACTTTAATAACTTTTAAGTGAAAAAGTTACTATTTACATTTTAGCAACAGAATTTCATATTCGTGGCAGATTTCGCAGTGACCAACATTTGCCCTTTACTCCACACACTTCAGCCGCCGAAAAATAGACGTTGCTCGAAAAAAATTGACACCATTAAGGCATCTATCACTTGCAGTTGCCTGTCCTTTGTCTGTCCTTTGTCTGAAACCTGATGTCTGTCATTACCTTTAATGTTATTTAAAAAAAAAAGTGACGATGAGCCAAGCAAATTTAGCTTCGGGTTTATAGCAGTTTGCCGCTATGAAGCGCCAACCTAGCTTGTGACACCAGACTAATCTCGGAGCATTTTCAATCACGGGAGATATGCCTTTTATTAATTATTATAGAGCAGTCCCATAACGTAGTATTATTGTATATAACTCTATAGTGGAGCCAGTAACTGGGTTAGCTGCAAGGGGCACTGGAGGGAAAAAAGAAGGTCGTCATACTGAAGCTAATGTTATTAGACTGGATTTCTTAAGCCTAAAACGCGCGATTTTTGTTGTTGGATAAAACAACGTTTTTTTAAGCCTAAGAAAATCCGCTCTCAAAGCACTGTCTTGACTAGAAGTGCTGTTGTTTTCCCTTACATTTTAATCTAGTGCACCTTGTAGCTAAACCCTCCAGATACTATCTCATAGCCGATATGACGTCACTTGCCGTTGCTCTATACGAATAAATTCATGAGTGTAATTTACTGATTGAGTAGTGATTTAGGTTTCCTTTACTACATAACAAATATTTTCAGGCAAATTTTAAATTATTGATTCTAGCCTATAACTCCCATCGTATTTAAGCGTATGAATTTAATGTATTTCGAAGCAACGTTCGATTTTGAACCAAATTTACTCTTTTATTATTTGTGTTCATTCCAAGCAACTACAATTATAGTTAACAAATGTTTTTTCTTACCATCACCTTCATTTCTGTATATTTGTTTGTATCTCCTATTGGCTTTTAAATACCTAGATATGAAATATGACACAATGGACCAAATATTGTATCAAGTGCCGTCTCGACCACATTCACGATCCTAAAAGTACTTGACGAAGTGTGTTAAAGCGGTCATTGAATCAAGTATTATTATAGTAAAGCTTTCAGGAAACGGAAGCTTAAATAGTTATGCTTTCTTGGAAAGACCAAAAAGGCAGTTTCACAGCTTAATGTAAAGCTGGGTTACGTACCGTTTAGACGACGAATCCAAAATTTGAATCGCTTGTACCATATATCCTACGTTTGAAGATAAAAGATGGAAATTATTCAAAGACTGGGTTTGCAAGAGTTTCTGGAAAAACTGCACCCAATTTACCTGAAACAAAAAAGTGAGTAAGGAAAGAGTTATTATCTAAAGTGTGTGGTGAACGTAAGGTTGTTACGTCCCTGGTTCAAAGCTTAAAGGGGGATTGCCACCAAATGTCAGGCGGTAGCATCTACAGCCATTTGCCGCTATCTTGTTCCGTCTAGCCCTAACTTTCAACAAGCGAAGGACCATACAAATAAATTTCTTTTTATGAAACAAACAAGTCACGTTCCTCCTTAATTATTAAGTGTGAAGTTTGTGCGTGTGCGTGCACCTGGAAACTTTAAACTTTAAACTTTAAACGTGCAGCGGTAAACTTTAAGCGGCAAAGTTAACGACGGGCGCTTCTTTATAAAGAACGACCGTTTTGAAACGCACATTTTGAACCGTTAGATGGGTGCCATCGACAGTGATATCGTTAACCTTGACAGCTTCATCCCTGGTGTAAGTGAACGCACGAATTTTACACTAAATACTTAAGGAGACACGCGGCTTGTTTTTGTGTAAAATATACATTTTTTTGCGCGTTCCATCCCTTGTTGAAAGCAAGTGCTACACAGGGGTCGACCTAATTTCGGTTTCGATTTCAGTTTCGGCACCGAAACCAGCAAAGTTTCGATTTCGGTTCTTGTTTCGGCCACGAAGTTATAGTTCATTTTCGGTTTCAGCCTCGGTTATGGTTTCTGTTTCGGCTGAATCCTATGCTGCAGTTTCGGTGAAACCGAAACCACTGCTGCCTTCTGGCAGTAGCAGATTTTTGATTAGACTAATTAGGCTATAGCTTAAGAGATCCAGTTTTCATCAGCCATGTCATGCCAATAAAATAATAAATACAATTTTTGTTTCAATCCGAATTTCATCATAATTGTAATGGCTTCGTTGCACAGGAGGGACTTTATGTTTTCAAGCAAACTTTTACTTATTTTAATGAATCTCTTTTCTGGTTAATGGCTTTAACACGAATTAATGGTTTTAAAATAAAAAAAAAAAGGCTAATGACTAAAAAGAAAAACGAAAAACATACAAACAAAAATCCTGTAGTCTTTTTGCAGTATTGACAGTTTTTGTTAAATTTTGAAACGTTTTTTATTTGTGGGGTGGAAGTGCGTGTTGATTTTGTTAGCCTAGGGCAGAAAATGGGTAAACTGGGCTCTAGACTATAAGTCTATGAAAAACCATCGTACACTCACGATTTTATTCTTGGTTAATTTTGTCTTATTATTAAAACTGATATTATTCGGGTTAGGTTTAGGTTCCGGTTTCGGTAGTGGTTTCGTTCGGCCGAAACTGGTTTACTGGTTTCGGCAGTGATTTCGGTTTCGGCCGAATCCAAATCAACAGTTTCGGTAGGGGTTTCGGTTTTGGCCGAAAGTGAAAAAAATTGGTTTCAGTCGACCACTAGTGCTACATAGAACTAAATAATGGCAGACGGCACTAGATGCTACAGCCTGCCATACGGTGAATAGGCACCTTAAGGCTAAAAACTACTAAACAGTCGACGGGCTCTTAGATATATGTGTTTCTACGCATGCTGCTGAACTGGTCAGCAATTTTTGTACCCTCTCTCACCTCAACTGAACCGCAGATAAATCAGATTGAGATGCTGAATATCGTCTCAGAAGCATTTGCTTTACTTTGGCAAAACTTAAGCGAATCACTAACGGATATTCCTCTCTGCTGAAAATACTTTGCAATTGTGGTTAAATGTATTAAAAGCAACATACCGCCTGCCTTATAACCTTCCGCCTGCCATGTAACACTTACGCGCCGATCGCATCTGTGCATTTACCACAGTCACGGTCAACTGAGACAGTAGCTTCGTTCCTTGCAGCGAAAAACGAAGATACTATCTCAGTTGGCAATGCGCCTAATAGACAAGCCAGCGTGTACGCATTAACTGTGTCGTGTCGTCACACACCGGAATGATTTTCGTGTTTTAAAATCACAATTTATAATTTACTGGACTAGTGTCTTATAATTTTGCTTCGGAGATCAATTGGAATAATTAATTTTAATTTTTACTGCATTAGTCTTGTAGAATTTTGATCACATAGTAATTATTAGCAAACGATTAAAATTAGTACTGCGCACACACAGATAAAACTTAAAGGTCATTGTAGGCGCGCAAAGCATCATAAATAAAGTGCCCCAATATTCAACCGAAAATCTCCTATACGCCACATTTTAAAATGGATTTTTAGTAAGGGAAAGACTAACGGTAAGTAAATAGACCTTTGGGGCCGTACTTGATGTGGAGGATCGAGAAAAATGGCGCTGGGAGGTATATCCCTTTAAGTCGCGATATCACTTGGTTATTTAATCAGAAATGAAGAGATCTAATCTTTTCTCCACGGGTTCACAGACGCACAGTCCTATTTGGCTGCCACTGCTTCCACCATGATGGTGACACTAAGCACTTGGTTAAGCATACATGGCCTACGAGGTTAATGGTCGTTTTTATGTTATGATTTGTTATATTTTTATTGAGATATTTTTTTTTTTACTTAAGTCGGGCAGCCACCTTACATGGCCGGTTTAAGGCTCGTTCACGCAACGAGACCTTCTCGTTCGCCGAAAGTAATTTGCTAGGCAACCGTTATTTATTTACGAGTAATTTCCCGTTTCTCTTAAATGATTGCGGTAATAGACAACAAATTAAATGTATTATAAATAACAACACGGACAAAGAACAAAGTGCAACAGTCATTTTAAACATTGCTACAACATTGTTGCCATTTCACGCTATTTCCAAAATTTACTATTCTCGCTGAAAAAACAGCTTCTAGCAGTGATCAAACGACGGTAGAATAAATAGCTACTCGCAGCGAGAATTCAAAATCCAACATGGCGTCCAATTCGGAGTTATCGATTCGAAGACAAACCTTCGAATGCCGGTATTCAGGAATCTGTCCGTCGTCGTCGTGTACTGCAGTAAATTTTTTTTTCTTGTTGTCATAATTCGACGCTTTCATGTTGCAAGCATCGTACGTCGTGTCGCGAGGCGCGAGGAGAAAATTTGCGTCCGCGTTGTTGCCATGGTTACTACGTATAGACAACTTGAAAGCCGCATTCTCCTACAAAGGCGAAAAGCAGTCAGCAGATTTAGTATTGACCAAGTAAAAGTTAGTAAACGAGAAATATGTCGCGTAAACGCGCCCTTACACAACATTGTTGACATATCCCGTTTGCAAGAAAATAATGTGATTTCTCGTTAGCAATCGCCCAAGCTTTCATTGGATTTAGTTAGGTCCATGGCCAAGATCCCGTCTGTATGAAAATACTGTGAATGACTGGGAAAAAAACATGACTTATCAGTATTGTGCAGCTTTGCTGAAAAGACAGTTCAAATCATTACTTATACAGACAATTCTAATGAATGAAAGACACACAAACAACCAGAACAATTAATATTGTCGAGATTCCTACTACGGACCTCAACAGAATAAAGATTATCGAGATTCCCACTACTGACGGCAATAGAATAAGGATTATCGAGATTTCCACTATAGACATGACACGCACACATACACAAACAAACCAGTGATAAAACTACGATCTTGGTTATACAGATTAAATTTACGTCGCCAGACAGAAATCAAAATGCTTTGAGCGTAGGCACCTACCACTATGGATATAGCTGTCATTCCCATCATTATTGCATTGGGTGACTATGTGATCATTCTTAATGGGTTGTTTAACTAAAACATACGTGTATCCCAATTTACGGCCAGTAATGTTGAGACTCGTGTTAAGAATGAATAAATTTTTGTTTTGTTTTAAAGTGTCCAGCTCTTAGTACAGCATTCGACGAAGCAGTAAAGGATATTTTCCTTGAAACAGAGTCATTCTTAACCCGAGTCTAAACATTACTAGCCATAAATTCGGATACACGTATGTTAAATTACACAACCCATTAACAATGATCACACAGTTATGTATATCCGAACCGTTAAACACATCACTCTTGACGTGATTTCGGTCAAAACTGATACTTATTTTTCCATGGAAAATTGTCTAATAAAATTAACCCCTACAAACCCCTTACGCCACTTCATTGAAAATAACAAGAATCAGAATTAGATTGCACGTCACAAAGGGCTCACTCAAATGTCTAGTAACTGCCTTAGCCATAATAAAGAGATTAAACTGATTACCAACAAAGATGTGACTCTGAACTCAGAGGTCCACTTTTAAATATAAGCTGGCAGGAGATATGATATTTTACTTTTTGTTGTATAAAGTTAAGCTCAAGACCATATCCAAAACATCTTCATCAGGCAAAAAAGTGTCATTGTCTTAGGCTGTTTAAGAAATGTAGGGACATCAAGCGGGCTGTACCGAAAACTTTAATGAAATTAGCCATAAATTGGTGCAAAAGACCAACGAATTCCTCTAAGACTTACCTACTGTTTATAAACAAACACCAACATTAAGCCATGTGTAAGCAAGTCTGAGAGGAATCTGTGCTTACGCATAAATTTCTCACTCCTACTTAATAATTAATTATTACTGTGTGTCCCAGCTAATGGTAAGAGGGGTTCCGCACCCACTGGTATAAACGAGCCACCTAACACAATTCTTACGTCATAAATATTGGCGGCGAGTGGTTGAGTTTCTTAATTCCAATTCTTACGCTACATTCTTCCTTTACATTGTTTTCAGCGATTTTAGGAAGTTTCTTTTAACTTTTAAGCTGGGAATGAAGGGAATTTCCATCACTAAACTGAACATGTGGAAACCTGTAGAAACATGTGGAAACCTCCAGTGAATCAATCAGGTATTGAAGTACAGGTTAGTGGGCGGCCATTCATTGAAGTGAAAACGATATAATACTCTTTTTACTGCTGACGAAAAACAACAAAGTGGGAGAGCAAACAAATTAGATTGACGCAACTCTTAAAGCAGGTGAACTTTGGGCTTAAGTTAGGGTTAGGAAAAACAGGCTTAGTTTAGGTTGGAGGAAAAGAACCTAACCAAAATTGGGCCTACTAGAGGCCTAACCAAAAATCCCCCAAACTTGGAGACAAAGCAGGGATCGAAGGAGGACCAGCCAGTTGGCTGGCCCAAAGGCTTTCTGATTTCGCATGCTGGCTCCTTTGCTTAAATATGGTTTAGTCACCCCTGACAACCACGAAGTAACAAGGGTATTATGGGAAATGGAAAGTTCTAGAAAGTTCTAGAGGCAGGAACCGGAAAGTAAATTACAATACATACATAATGTCCATCTATATGTAAGATTAGACACATAAGACTAAGATTGGCTATTGGCCCCAGCAAACATGCGAGTACAAGATTGGCCATTGGCCCCAGCAAACATGCGAGTACAAGATTGGCTATTGGCCCCAGTAAACATGCAAGTACTAGATTGGCTATTGGCCCCAGCAAACATACGAGTACAAGATTGGCTATTGGCCCCAGCAAACATGCGAGTACAAGATTGGCTATTGGCTCCAGCAAACATGCGAGGGATACAGAATTTGTGACAACTGCAGCGTCCGACTGCTTCAAATTTTTAGTTTTCTGTACAGCCGTACCGGCTGAGAAGACTATTGCAACGACTTTGTCCGTCCGTCCGTCGCCTTTTTCAACTTCGCAACGGTACCAGATATTGACGACCATTGTTTACAACGTTAGATTCAGTGTGAGAAGTTAGTTAAATAACATGGCAAATTAAAACATCGTTACTTCCCTATAGCTAATAGAATTCTTCGATGTAAATAAATTAAATAATAACATTTGATCGTCGAATTAAAAAATCAAGGTAACACTCAATAAAAACGAATTTAAAAACTTCGTTTAAAATAGTATCGTCGCATTGTTGCATGAGTGAATAGGCTTATCGTCAAACCAAATTCTCCATTAGGCCTATATCTGCTACTTACGAAACTAAAACTGCATTTTTAAAATTAGGCCTAAAAATAAAAATTAGGCCTAAAATCATGTTACCATGGCAACGTCAAGTTGCTACGAGTCGATGTTGGCTTCATCAAAAGCGTCTCTCTCGTCACTTCCCTGCTACCACTGATCTATATAGGTTACGTTGCGCATTACGTTGTAACACTGTAACTGTGTGCCTGTAGGCGCACCGTGTTGCAAAAATGAATAGGCTTACTGTACAATCCATATCTCCGTTAGCTGCTGCTACTTACGTAATTAAAAGTGCTGATTAAAATTAGGCCTAAATGCTGACAATTACACCTAAAATGTAAAATAGGCCTAAAAGCTAACACATTTTTAACCGACGATTGTGATGGCTACTGCTTTTAGATTAGTATGATAGCGATAGCTGTTGCAGTGCATGATAGAGATGTGTGCCTCAACATTGGAAGTGGAGGAACTCTACAGAAGACCGGTGCGACTAGGCAGTCGCTGTAGGTGCTTGTTTAATTTAACTTCTACCTGCAAGCCTTGCCTTTATAATTTTCACACAGCAAAATTAAAACTTACCGATGGTAGAGCTTCATTCAACTGGTCGAGGCTTATAGGCATCGACACCTGCCCCTGCTTCTCGAGACGGGCAAAATCTGTTGAAAACTGTGCAGGTAAAAACCAAAATTAGAACAAACAATTGTTTACTCAGTTCTACCACAAACAATGGCAGAAATACCTAAACATTTTTCTTTTCTTTTCTTCCGAGTTTGTACTTACGAAGTTTGACTGTATTCCTTCGGGCACTACCGATATTTTCACACCTGGTCCAGACGTTATGTTAAGGGTATCTTCTTGAGATCTGGGACTCATTGAGGCCTGCAATAAATAATAATATTTCATAAAATTAAATAGACACCAGGCTGCAGTGCAGCAGGTAAGTAAATATTGGAAGAACCGGATTTTGTTCCACATGATGACGGACGAATTTTTTTCTACGTGGCAGTACTGACCATCGTTGCAGTCACCGAATGTTGTGGAGGGATCACGTTAACTTGGCTCGTAATATGCTCGATTAAAAATACTAATTTGATATCTGGAAACCTGACCACTGTGCACAAGCTGAATGGTTAAACACAAGGATGCCAGACAGAGCCGTACGATTTGTTGACATCTGAACTCATCAGACATTAATGAAATTCCTCTCCGCAGTAATCCTACCACTGTTGGGACTAAATACGTATGTTTTATTTTTATTTTTAAACTTATTTTTGAGGAAAGATTCGCAGAACTTGAGGAAAGTGTACAGTGTACAGTGTGCATTATACAACGTGCAGTGTCCAGTGTATAATATACTACTGATGTTTATGTAGATGACTCCCTGCCACTCATACAAACGCTGATAAGTTATGCATGCTTGAATTTTTGAATGCAACCAACCAGCCCTGGAATACATAATGAAAGAGGCAGTAAATAAGTCCATTCCTTTCCTTGATACTACTCTCATCACGAACCATAACCTCTCCATAGAATTTATGCTTTATCACAAAACCGATGCCTGCTACCCGCTCAATTGCTTTACTTCGCTCATAGATGTCATTAAAAAAAATAATGTTGTGACTAACGAAATCCTACGGATCTTCACCCACACAACCAACACTAAACTCCTGGGCCACAAAATACAATACACCTTGCGCAAAGATATTGAAAACGGCTTTCCACTGCATCATTTCCTAACCAAACTAATCGATCTCCATAAAATCCTTCAACCCAAACCTACTAATAGACAATTTTGTTTATTTTTGCCTTAAACCTGTTGCACTCACCAGCCACCCTCAATGGCCCAATGTGTACGTATGGACACCATGGTAGTAAACTATCTGGCCCGACCTATAACAATATTATGGGGGTCGACAAAATGGCAGCCTCGAGTTATCCATTCCATTTCTTCGAGGTCTTCTTCCGGAATTGGCCAAGCAAATCACATCGGCGCATTTCTGTGTGGAGGCTTACTAATTCACAACTTAATTGCAGTAATCACCCAGAAAATAGCTTACATGTGCAAATAAATAAATTTCCGTGTTTTTGCCAAAAACTATTAAATTTCTCGACTATACGTAGCTTTCCAGCAAATACCGACATGTTCGTTTATCCAGAAAGTGTTTCAAGGAAGGCAATAGTTTTTTTTATGGAAAAGGTTTCCTACTCGGTTGACAAAAAGCGGCAACAAGACAAATCAATCAATCGCAACAGCGGCAATTTCGGCGGCCATTGTCCAACCCAGTCGCGTATGCTATTTACCGTCCAAGATCCGCCCGATACTGTAGTAGAGCTCTGTGGAGACAAACTTACTTCTGGAAACTTGCACTAGAGGCAGCGCCTCTCTAAGAATGTAAACAAACAAACCCGTCTATAGGAAATTCCTCCTGAATGTCATTGATGTTGCTGGCGACTGTCATGTTCTAGTAGATTGTCTCCATCGTCAGCGAGACTTAACGCATCAATTGGGCAATGAGGCTGTCTTCCTTGCCAGGGTTTTTTTTTAATATTGAATGAGGTACAGACATAAGATCTAGCTTAGGGGTTTGTTTAACCTCTCTGTAATGTGTGACGTACAGACAACCCAAACCATTGCACTGTGACAGAAGTTGGGGGTAAGGACCTAGCTATTGATGCACTATAAAGTTTCATTCCTCCTCTCCCCAAGGCAGCACTAATATCCAGTACCTTCCTAAAGTACAAAACAGAACGAACCAAACGCACCACTGTTGGTGACAGTTCAGCTCATTCCCTATTACAATCGTGTTGATGTGGCTTGCTTACGTCAACCATCGTCAGCGATGAATCTTTTTTCGGTACTTCACGCATGCTCAAAAACTCCACCACTGGCAACCACCTGCAACCACCAGTCCTCTCCAAGATGGTTTGCAATTTGGCATTGCTTGCGCCTGGTTGCATCCATTAGCCACGTCTGGTCACATTAAAGGTATGACGTAACGTGTACTGTGTTGAGCTTGTTCATTTTGCTGAGCTGTGATTGCAGTTTCGGAAGTTACTAAACGACTGACGCAACCTTGCTGCACAAGCACGACGTCAAGTTTGGAACCAAACTGTCTCTAGCAGTGGTGCGTTCTGTTCGTTCTGTTCGGTGGTTTAGGAAGGTACTGATTGATTGATTGCAAGCCCACGCGAGAACTGGCCTGGAATATAAGAATTTCTATCCAGACGGACTTGTTTTGAAAAATCCTTACTCATCACCCTCTCTAGGTTTGTTTGAACGTTGCCGAAATTTACAGTTTCCCGTGAGAAGCCAAAGAGGAAGCACCTGGTTTAGGCAATTAAAAAGTATGTTTAGATATGTGTCTCTTACAGAGGAATGTGAGAGAAACATATCTAAACATACTTAAAAAACATGCTGTTTTTTTTTATTGTGTGGGCACCCTTGCCATTGTGGCGTTTACCTAAATACAAACAGCGCAGGTGAAGAACGTAAAGTAAAAATGTAAAAGAATTCATTATAGGGACCTCCAGATCCAGCATGACATTTGCTTTCACACTATCAAGAATGAACGTAATGTCATGTCACATCAGGTCATGCTGGACGTGGAGGTCCCTAATAATGAATTTATTTTATTCTTTTTACTTTATGTTGACCCGCTCTGTTTGAGGTAAGGGTTGTGGCCACCCTCGTCGTTGTGGCCACTACTAAAAGTCGTATTTTCTTTTAAATTATGGTGCTTCCGCCTGGAATCAACGAAATTTATAACTTTAACCTGGTGTCTTTCTGCATTCTGAACACTGCTCCTTGGTGGTTCAGATTTTCTTGGACCAATAGCTGCACGAGTGATTTTTTTTACAGATATTTATCAGTAATAATATAACGAGAGCGTAGTTTTTTATCGATAAATTTTCCACAAAAGTAATAACGGTCACTTGTTCAGCAACCGGCCACACGGCTTCGTTATTCAAAACAAGTGTTGGAAGAGGGGATAGAATTGTGTAGAAAGTCCTCCTTTGTACCATACTACTGCAGTAACTTAATAAGCCGTGAATAAGTTACCAGAAAACCCAATGAATGGTAACAGACACCTGAAAAAAAAATCTGAATTCAAATAAATCGTGCAGTTGCTACTGACCTGAAAGAGTGCTCTTTCTAGACGGAGAACGCTTTCCATGTCGTTCAATGCTTGATAAGGGTTAGCTCCGAATGCCTCTGCTATTCGGATCAAGATATTCAGATGATCGTTGTATTGTTGTGAAGCGGGACCAGCAGCCAAAGCACTTAGACTCGTAGTCATCGGTGGAAAGCTAATCTGCAAGAGTAAAATTGAAAATAAAATTGAACGTTTACCAGCAACTTCGCAACAAAAAGGAAGCGGCTGTTATCGATTAAGGAAAATGAGCACGAGTGCGTTGTGGTGGTCGTCACGAAACTTCAAAGAAATAATTTTTTTGAAAAGAAGAAATTGATGTGGACACATTACATCTCGGTTACCTTTAGTCAGGTAGATCTGAGGTGGAATGTGGTCACCATTGAATCTCATACTTGACATCTGGATTAATGTATTCATTTTTGGCAAATTATTTTGAAGTACGTCTTGCAACGGTCCAGGAATTTCACCTTTGCACTGCAATGTATTCTCCTAAATTATGCGTAGCGTCAGGCATGAAGGAACTAGCAGAAATAATGTACTAATGAACTATTTTTCCCAAACCTCAAATAGATTGGCAGTAAGAGAAAATACACTATTTATCATTGTTTATCACACCATCAGCGAAAAACATACACTAGAAATATGTAGAACAGCAAGTCAGTCACCTTTATGCACTTACGTTTCATTCAAGTGACGTTGTCGCAAATCTTGTTTACTTGGATGTTTGCTGGGGCCAATTGCCAATCTTAGTCTTATGTGGCTAATCTTACATAGGTGGACATTATCTATGCCTGGTGATTTAATTTCCGGTTCCTACCTCTAGAATCTTCTAGAAACTTCCATTTCCCATAATACCCTTGCTATTTCGCAATTGTCAGGGGTTATCAAAAGGTATTTAAGCAAAGGGGCCAGCATGGTAAAATTAGAGAGCCTTCGGGCCTGGCTGGTCCTCTTTCGACCCCTGCTAGGTCTCCTAGTTAGGGGAATTTTTGGCTGTTAGACCTTTAGTAGGCACAATTTTGGTTAGGCGCTTTCCCCCCAACCTAAACCAAGCCTCTTAACCCTAACGTAACCCTAAAGTTCCCCAGTTTTTATTCAGTCTAATAGCTTGCTCTCCCATTTTGTTATGTTTCGTCAGACGTGCCCCGGATTCGAACTGGGTCACCAGTCCTTCACCTGATTATTGCCACACCGCCTTTACCGATACGGCCAATTGTCCACGGGCGTAAGTAACGAGTTAAAGAAGTGATCTTTACGCCGGTGGACAAGTAGCGACACCTGTAAAAGTGGTATGGTGGTGATTTGTTGATGGACTGGTGCTGCAGATCGAATCCGGGTCTCGTCACTTAAATGAAACGTAAGTGTATAAAGGAAGCTTATTGTATTACGGTATTTCTAGAGTATGTTTTTGTCTGATGACTTATTTTCAATTTATCTTTATATTATTTTCATCGATGTGTTTTATTAAATAAGAAGAATTAAAAGTATTCACTTCAGGGTTGATAAAAATGATAAATGTCAGACGGTTTATTTCAAACGTAACTCTAAATAATAAAAGTTCGTTTCGGTATACTTATGACATTCCTGAAAGCGAAAAATGTTTTTAAAAAATTTTGAGATGCCCATCCCGGCCTGACTAAAGTTTTTAAGTCAGTAAACCAAACAATTAATTTTGTAAAAAAAAAAAAAAGAAAGCTAATTTTATTTATTTGAAACAATTTTGATGTTGTCCTATTTGGTACTCTCACAGTAAAGGGATGCTGGTACCCAGTGGGCCACTTTTGGTAGGTAGGGAACTCTGATCAAAATAAACACATTTTCAAAATGGCCGCTCTAATTTCACGACGGAGACCCGTTACAGATTACCCGTTAGAGATTACCAACATATCCATAGCACACATTTTGTAATAAATTTAATTTTTATCAGCTACTTTTATCTACCTTAAAAATTTTAAAAGAAAAATCGGAATTTTTTAAATGGTGGCTACATACGGTTAGACGCACAGAATATTCATCAACAGTCCCGCAACTATAATTCTGGGGACTCGGGGCAACCCATAAAAACCGGACTCCTTTTCAGGACCTTTTTGTTTTTAGTCTTTACCACCTTTATTATGTGTAGTTTCGTTCTATCTCGTGTTTATATTTACTCTGTTTTTCGATGGCCCCCGTTCCTGTTTCGGGGCCCCCCATCAAGGGGGGCGCCCCGGGGCCCCCCCCCCCCCCCCCCACTTCCATTGCGGCCCTATACAGCAAGATATGGTAGGTTTCACATTTACACGGAACAATGATATCAACTTATGCACCCTATCATGTAGGATTCGTATCTACATAGAATATGAGGTTCCATTCCTGCCCGGAACATACGGAAATAAACCACTATACGGATATACGGAAATATACTCCTAGACAGAATGCTATCTTTTATTACTAATAATAAAGACGTAAGATATGTCAGTGTACTGAAAAGTACTCGTGATCTAAGAGTAAATACAAATGCAAACCTATTTACGTTGCCTTTTGGACTTATATGTCAGACTGCCTGAGCGGGGAATCGAACCCACGACCTTTGAAACCAAAGGCCGAGGCCCTACCGCTGAGCCATACTGACACGGCCAAAAGGAAATGTCCATAGGCAGCATTTAACACGTGAATATATTCATACAAACAAGCACTTTCCAATCGCCTTGTTTATCCTTATTTTTACGTTTAAGTGTTCCATTCGTTTCACTTGGTGTGTGGCGCGGCCAATAAGCGTCCCTCCAGTGGCGATTGGAGAGTATTTGCTTATATGTATATATGCACGTGTTAAATCTGCCTATGGACGTTTCCTTTCGGCCGTGTCAGTATGGCTCAGCGGTCGGACGTCGGCCTTTGGTTCCAAAGGTCGTGGGTTTGATTTCTCGCTCAGGCAGTCTGACAAATAAGTCCAAAAGGCAACGTAAATAGGTGTACATCTGTATTTATTTGACTCGAACCTTCGGCTTACCGTCCTGCAGTGACGGCGTCAGGACTGAATTGTTTGGGGGGGGGGGGGCGACAGAGGGCACATCTGGAAACAGAGTGGGCCAAGGATTTTTTTTCAAGGCAAACACTTTAAAGTACGCACTTTTATTCCGTTTAATTCAACCTGATCGTAACCTAACATTCAATACAGTACAATTTATTTGTAAAACAAGCCCCATAAACACACTAAGAAATTAGGCTACACATATACTGTAAAGTTGAAAAAAAAATATGTATACCTAAATAAAATAAATTAAAAAAATAAAAGCTCTGTTTATTCATCTGATTTCAAGGTTAGCCTGCAAGTTTTTTTTTATTATTTCATTTTCTGGTGGTGACCTGAATGTTGGGGTTGGGGGGGGGGGATAAATATTTAGGGGGCCGTGGCCCACCCTTGGCGCCGTCACTGCCGTCCTGTTTATCTAAGAGGAATATTGTCTACACCGATACCAGCTTTCATTTTTCCTCCTTTTATTGTTTTATTTCCTTGTACAACGTTAAAGTTTTATTTTATAATAGGTTTATTTTGTAACATATTATTAGTGCCACATAGTACCATTAAGTTGCTAATACCTCCATAAATACATAATGTGGATGAGGTTTGCTGTGAACATTGGCGAAAGGATAAGCAGTGTTCACGCCAAATATAATTTTATAGAAATTTGCGGTTGTGCTGCATAAAAAAGAAGAAAATGCTAATAAAGCAGAAAAGGAAGTCGACTTTAGAATAAAGATTATTTTGAAGAGTTCCAAACAACGTGACTGATATGACGGGATTTTTATTTTTCGGCATATAGAATGCCGAAACTACATCAAACAAAACATGAAACAAACATTTTATATTTTTTAGTTGTTTTGGTTTTTTGTTGTTGTTGTTGTTGTTGTTGCTGCCAATATGTAATAGGGAAAGAACACTGATAAAATATTCTATGAAAGCTAAGTAGGACATTTTAATACTAGTTCAGAGCACTGGGACGACACCATCTTATCAACAGGTTTAATCAGTAAAGCTTTATCGATTGTTTGACGCTCGTTTTAAAGCAATGGAAATTCGCTTGTGCGAATTTTGATAACTGATTAATCATAAATTACAAGATGGATATTAACCAAGAAGACCAGAGGAAAGAGTTATGATAAGGGAGACAGAATTTGTATTGTTTAAAGGCGTGTTTTTACGTGATTTTAGCCAGTTTTCAAATTCCAAAAATTCTGGGATTGACGTCCTAATTTTAATTCTGCGTGAAGCCACTCATCACTCCATGATACATTATGTTATTAAAATCATTCATTGAGTTTATTCGTCAGATCAGTTTGTTACGGATTCATAACCTATAGCTGCAACTGGGGAAAAAAATTGCAAATAATTCCTATTCGAATAAATAAAAAAATTTACCTTTACTGGGCGGTAGGATGTGTTACTCAACTCATATCCCAGTTCAACTTTGTAAAGGTAATTGTATCCTAAACCGGAGTCAAATAATTTCATCAAAACATTTGACCAGGAATCGCTGCTCCATTCGTTCCAATATGGCTCTATGACGGGCCAGCCTCCAAGTCTCTGCAAGAGTCTCAAAAGTGCACCAGATTGCTGAATTTGACCTAATCAGATGAGAAAAATAAATCAAAATTACTGTAGAAAAACGTGAGGAATATTTTTCTGTTCACTTCTGAAATGCGACAAAAACAGTGCAAACAAAATCTCATAAAATCTTTAAAATATTTTTATTTATTTCTTAGTAAGCAACAATTACAGTCTATTTTTTCGGTTGGTTGGCTACACGAGAGCAAAAAAATCGTAAAAACAGCGACAGCAATATTGTAGCCACGTTAAAATTAATTTCAAAGGCACTTGAGTCTTATAATTCTTACATTTTAAGACAAAAAAATTTAAAATCGGTTCACTCGTTCGATCTTTAGGTGACAACAACAAAATAATATTGCGGTTACAGCAAAATAACTTTCAAAAGGTCCTGGCACTTTTTATACCAACGTTTACATATTAACAAAAAAAATTAATTTGTTAAGGGTTTTGATTCTTGGTGAGACCAAGCGTCCCAACAAGTGCACCTGTAAAACCATTGCATTGTGGTCACATTAAAATAACTTTCAAAAGGTACTGGGCTTTTCACTGCAAAAACTAATCATCTTAAACTAAGGTGTTATTACATAAACAGGACAGCAAGCAAAATCGGCTCGGGTTGTATCAATATTTATTTATGTTATGACATCTTACATATACGCCCGTTTTAAGATGGTTTTGCTATCTCACAGTATGATGGTAATGTTTGTTACCTTAAAGATAATTTGATATCTTAAAATACTTTTAAGATACTTTAATATATTCAAAATATATATTTTAAATATACATTAAAATAAATACATTATATTATATTATATTATATTATATTATATTATATTATATTATAT
>JAHWFP010118782.1:0-10385 GCA_023313725.1 Lithobius niger | reverse complement strand
ATTATATTATATTATATTATATTATATTATATTATATTATATTATATTATATTATATTATATTATATATTATATTGCACATATACATATAAATTTAAAATAAATATATTTTAAGATACTTTGATATCTTAAACTTTTTCATGTTACTATCTTAAGCAGTTTGGCATCTAAAATATAGATGTAATCCTACGCCTCTTGCACATTTCTCAACTTACAGAAAGTTGTTACCACAGGCATCCTACAATATTGGCATCTCATTAGTATTACTCAGGCGTCCAATTTTTATTTGTCTATAAGTTTCGGAACTAACACAGCATATTTGGCTGCAAAAAAAAGCTTGCAACAGAAACATCTCCATCTTAAACCTTATTGCATCTGTGGACCAATGTAGTTCAAAGTCGTGTTTCGGAATAGTCAAAGCGAACATAATGTCACGTTGAGCTGACTTGCAATGTCAGCCTTAGTCAGAGGCTTAATTGTTACGAAAGACCAAAGAAGTTAGCTTTCCGTTAATTGCACAAGTGCCTAAGTATTCATTAAGGAGGTTTATAAGTTGTATAAAGAACGGAACAATTTGATTTTTTAAAGAATGTGTTTATGGTTTACTTAACGATAACGAAATGATCGTGTTTATTCCTATAGCTACGTCAGTAGGGTAAATTACCAGTGCAAATTCAGTGTTTGATTGGTTGAATATGAGACGTTTAAATAAATAATTGAAATTTGGAATGTTTAAGCCTATTTACAATGAATGCAAAAACTACAAAAAAAAAATTGCAACGGAACTTTAGGGTTTAGTTATTGTTGTAGCATACTAAGACCGAAGGAAACTTAAAATCATGATTTTAGGGTAACTTTCGATCATCAGAGCAACTACTTCTAAAGCATTAGGGATGGTCTAGAAATAGTTTCTTCCACAAATTGATGATTGTGTTATTATGTGCACGCTGCATCTCGAGTCCTGCAAGTATATAACATGTGTAAAAGGTACAATAAATATAGTTGTGTGTATAAAAATAACTACGTTGCTGGTGGCCATTGTGCTAAGGAATGAAGGGATATTCTTTACATAAATTTAAGTGACTGTTACGTAAGCTTCAAGTAAGCATGCATCTAAACACCACGGAGTTCTCACTTGTTAAACAAATTGAAGACGGGAAAGCTAAAGGGCTCACAATAAATAACTAAATACAGATGCAACCTATTTACGTTGCTTTTTGGATTTAAATGTCAGACTGCCTGAGCGGGGAATCGAACCCAGTGCCATGTCAGTATGGCTCAGCGGTAGGACCTCGGCTTTTGGTTTCAAAGGTCCTGCGTTCGACTCCCAGCTCAGGCAGTCTGACATATAAGTCCAAAAGGCAACGTAAATAGGTTTTGCATCTGTATTCAGTTGTTTAACAAAAGTGCTGTTTTGTTAATTTTTATAATCCACTTACCAGCGTTTTTACATGATGCGTAGTAGTCTTTTAGTTTCTTGTACATTGGAGGATCTTGTGCTTTGTGTGGCTCTTCAAGCATATCTGAATTGTCACATCAAAAACAAATACAAATACAGATTATGATGAAAAACTGAAAGGCGTCTTTGTTAAGCGTATCTAAGACAAAATGCATAATAAATTCATAAAGCGTTGTAAAACCATCTTTTCTTATCAACTTCTACTCAGCGTATCCATTTTGAAAGACCCAGTCATAATTATCCTTAAATTCTTTAAAATGTAGGCTAGCTGGGGAAGTTTCTACATTGGTAAAATTTCACGTTGTTTGGATTGGGTTTAATCAAACTCAAAGTATGTATACGTCACACTAGAGGCTCTCGAATTGCACACACTAAGTATGAAATCTAGACTGAAGGATTAAGTGTGTATTTCTACTTCACCGCAACTACTTTGATCAATATTGGTCAAGCATTTCCAGGGTAACGAGGTTCCAAGTTACCAGATTCTTTGTTTCATGCTATAAAGCCACTCAGACACGAACCCATAAGACGAAAACTGAAAATAAAATGAGTGCTAAAAATGCTGGCATTTCAACAATTCTCGCAATTTATCAGGAAACTTGAAAAGGAAGTAATATTCATTGGCTTACATGGGGGGGGGGGGGGGCAGGGGGTGCCGCCGCCCCTTTTGGAAAAATGTCCTTTTGCCCCTTTTTTTCGAGAAAGTAGATTATTTTATTATCTTAAATTAAAAATACAGTTTCATGCGTAGCTTGAAATTAGCTTGTATAATGTGTCGGCAAGTTAAAATAATTACAACAGAAGATTTACAGTTAGAGATTAAAAAAAGACGACAAAAGTATGAAACAAGTATAATGCCGAACACTTACTCAGGCACAGGGATTTTACAAATACATTTAACTAATAAAATACAACAAATACAAAATGCATTCATACAATTGAAATACTTTCAGAAAACAACCCGCTCTTTCACCTTCTTTTTCACCTTACGAGTACTAGTCGGTTTTTGTAATTTCTTTTGAAAATTGTTAAAGATTTTTTTTCTCTTATTCCAAATTAATTTTTCCAGACTGGTATTTGATACCTTATTTTAATTATTTTCCCTCAAGTACACCATTTTTGACTCATCACAATATCTGTGCGTATTTTCAAAATAGTTGGTTTTTATTACAGTAAAATCTCATTTGGGAAAAAAAATATGCCACATTTGGGTTTTCCGAACTGGTAAATGTTGGAGCTGTAGCCGAAGGACTCCACAAAAGGGCAAAAGAGTCGAGGAGAGGAGGAAGGATGAAAAAGACTGTGACGACTATGAAAAGCTAAGAAGAGGAGCAAAAAAAAAAAAGGGGGTAGTGCTCGAACGAATCACAGGGCACGGAATGTAAGCTATTGCGACGACTGCTGTATGTTCGAAATGTAGATGTCACCAAGTAGGCCTATACTTCATCAGTCAGTTCTAATTCCCAATAATGTTGCTTGTAGTGATCATCTCTCATCTCCATAGTGAACTAAAAATCCGCTAAAACTTGTGAAACTCGTGCGTCATTTTGTGGACTTGGCTTTTTTTTTTGAGGGAGGGGAGGGAGAGGAAAAGGACTTAGTAGTTTGACATAGTAGTTACCATATTTCGCTATTTTCAGTCAACATTATCAAATAACATGATTAGTGCGGTAAAAGGGAAAAGCTTTATGCTAATTTATCGCTGGATAAAATTAATGAAACTAACTGTTCACAATTTTTAAATGCGATATTGATGTATAGCCGATCTGCGTCATGTAGCATTCAACCTGAATGGAAGAGACGTTTCTGCTAGTTCGTAAGCCCGGCAAACCTCATTTCTGTTTTTGGAGACTATGGTGAAGGGGTTGTCAGATGAAAGGTACGGTACGTTCGAGGATTGAATCAAATTTATGAAAATTGCTTACTGCCCAATTTTCAGTTATTTCATTTAAGTGAGATTAACTTGTCGAAAGAGCTTGGCGTTTGATATCGTGAAACGGCGAAAACCTTGGCGGCAATACTATACAAGTTTCGTTTTGGGGGGTAGATATCACATAATTTTTGGTGAAATTGCTAAAATCTAGTTTTTCTTAGCAATTATGATACGGAAAAGCCGAAAATCTACTTTTACGGTCCCTTACTTTTTTTTTCTTTACACACTTGTTACGAAGTATTATTAAACGTATTATTAAACGTAACTTTTTAGTACTTTTTTCAAGCAATGTTACTGAAGTTAATTGAAATTAAAACTAATTAGTTTCCAGAGCTGGACTGGCAATTTGTATTAGAAACCGCCTCATTGGTTGCCCTGTTCGATCAGTCAACCGACTGATCTGGTAAGCCATGAAACAAAATTAGGCCACTTTTTCTTGAAAAAAACAACTGTTGAGTCTTGTACTGATAACAAACAGCAACTGAAATTCATTGCAGTTTTAGAAAAGGAGATAACTTGTTTAAATGGTTGCAGAATTGATTGATAAAGAAGTCTAAAATAACTTCTTTAAAAACTGTTTTTTTTTTGTAGCTCCTTTTAAAATTTACATGAAAAAGCGTTATCTGTGACTTTTGTTACAGCCACCATTCTTCGAGTCACCGGGTTGTCGGATGTGTCGTCGAAAACCCGGGTCAAGTGCCCAGACCTTGTCGTTCGGCCGAAAAGCTAACCTGAATAAGGGCTCGTTTACGCAACGAGACCTTCTCGCTCGCCAAAAGCTATTTGCTAGGCAACCGTTATTTATTTACGATTAATTTCCCGTTTCTATTAAATGATTGCAGTAATAGACAACAAATTAAATGTATTATAAATAACAACACGGACAAAGAACAAAGTGCAACAGCCATTTTAAACATTGCTACAACATTGTTGCCATTTCACGCTATTTCCAGAATTTGCTATTCTCGCTGAAAAAAACGTTTCTAGCAGTGATAAAACGACAGTAGAATAAAATAGCTACTCGCAGCGAGAATTCAAAATCCAACATGGCGTCCATTTCGCAGTTATCGATTAGAAGACAAACCTTTGAATGCCGCTATTCAGGAATCTGTCCGTCGTCGTGTACTGCAGTAAAAATTGTTTTCTTGTTGTCATAAATCGACGCTGTCATGTTGCAAGCATCGTACGTCGTGTCGCGAGGCTCCAGGAGAAAATTTGCGACCGCGTTGTTGCCATGGTTACTACGTATAGACAACTTGAAAGCCACATTCTCCGACAAAGGCGAGAAGCAGCCAGCAAATTTGAAGTAAAAGCTAGTGAGCGAAAAAATTGTCCTTGCGTAAACACGCCGTAACACAGTGACCCGATTCAAATCTGTTGATCTGTTGGGTTTAGACATATTGGTAATAAAGATTAGATTTGAGAAGTGAACTCAAAAAAAAAAGTACGTTCAATTTTCTATGGAAAGTCGAGCAAGCAACATATAAGTGAACTTAGGAAAATTGATAAATGAAGCAATTGAAAACCTTTGAGGCGCCAAAATATACGCTGACTAGGCCAGCTACACGTAAGTAGCTTACCACGTAGTATAAATAAGTAAATTAAAAACTTACCTTTCATGCTACGTAAGTTCCGCACACCAAGGTCAGTAAATCGGCTGTAATTTGGAACGTGTGGTGGTATTGATTTTATGTAATTGCCACAGGCGTATTCGTAGAAATCTTCGCATGGGTCCACTGAAGTATCCAAAGAATTCAGGAGGGACTGCGCTGAAAGGATGTAAACGGACAATTAATATACACGGGTTGTATAGATCTGAATCAGGATAATTTCCCAGATCCTGCAAAATTTCAAAGTATGATTTTCATATTGTCTGGGGACGTGCGGTACGAAGTGGAGTTACGGAGATTCTCGTCCTGTCTGTCTCCTACCCTGACTTTTTAAAGGGACACCCGGCCAGCCTTATAACATTCCGCCTGCCTTATAACAGTTCGCGCTGGTTGCCTTCCGCGCAAATACGAACATCAAGGTCATCTGAGATAGTAGCTACGTTGAAGACCGTAGCTATACTGTCTCATTTGGCATTGTGCTTAATAGACGAACCAGCATGAACGTATTAATCGTGTCGTCACAAACCGGATTGATTCTCGTATTTTAACATCTCAATTTATAATTTTCTAGGCTAGTGTCTTATAATTTTGCTTCGGCGATCTATTGTAATAATTAATTTTAGTTTTTGCCGCATTACGCTTTTAGATTTTTGATCTCATGGTAATTATTAGCAAATCTGTACATGCACACACAGAGATGAAACGTCATGGTTATTGTAGGGGGGCAATGCATCATATACTTACGGGTCTTACGGGTCTATACTGAGAATGGTTAACACAGACAGTAAAGCTTTCACAACCTGCACTCAATCTTTTCACGGAATACTCGCGGACTTTTTGAACAGATTGTTTAGAATAATAAGATCATTCTAACTGATCCAGAACACTCCTGCACCTTATTTCAACTCAGCGATCCTATACCTTCTTCCCGGCATGCTGCTGTTGTGCAAATATTATCATCGGTTTTGGTCAACCTGGTGGGACGGAGTTTGGGTCCAGGGGCAGCCAAAATGCCGGCCGCCAGGCAAATGAGCAGAAGAGACCGTTGGAGGGACATGGCAACGTCTGATCTGACAACGCAAACCAAGACAGTGTGACAGTAGGGCGCACAATTTATATTAAGTAACTTTCAGGAAGTATAGTTGGTGGCAAATTATTTTACACTGAATACGAGCTACGGTTAGACTTGTGGGTGTCTTTGTGTTGAAGGAAATGTTAGGATCAAAGGAGAGGTAATTTACTTTAAAGAATTTTCATCAAAGTGGGAGAGCTGTGTAAATAGACGTATACTGGGATGAGTTGCACAAAAAAGTTATTATTGAAGATGGGCATGAAAAGACAGTTCCATTCGGAAGGGTAAATACTACTACGTACTCGACCACGTGTAATTACATGCTATTGACATCAGTTGACGCAACGACAAAAAGCTGACATCAACTCAGGATGGCATCTCATACGTGGAAAAAATAAATAAAAGAATGGTATCGAAATGTCTGCGAAACTCTTTTATTTACTTGTCTCTGCCAACCGGCTATTTTTGCGGAAGTATTTACTTGTTAGGTCAAACTTTGTTGAAACGCAGGTGACCGTGGAAAACATTGCCTAAACTAACTGGATAGACCAGCTACCGATCCCACACGATTAAGCTGCTGCCATCGAAAATGACGTAACCTTTCAGTAGTTTAGGGACGGACTCGATGCTACTGAGTGCCATCATGCTTGTATTGCCAAGGAAGTGGGTAATCAGTTTGAGCAGGAGCCTATAGAAAATAACAAGGAGCGTGTGTGGCTGGTATACGTCAGGAGTGCTTAATTTAGTACGATGTGCTGACGCCAGAAGGAGCAATAATACTGCGCCTGCGCCAAGTTGTCTAAAATCGAAACTGAAACTTAGCACGCGAAGCAAATGTGGGCTATGAAACCACGCTCTATTTTATTGTTGGCTAGAGCGACTTACCAACAACTGATTGTGTGTTTGTTTGGTTTTTTTTATTATTACTTTGGTATTGTTTCCATGTTAAACACTTATTGTTTACAAAGAAAGGACCGAAAATTAGCCCTGAGAACGTGACGCACACCACTAATCATCTCATGCATGTGGCGACCTCTGCTGACAAATTTGCACAACACTGTAGCCGCTACTTACTTAACACTGTAATGGAAGTTAACGAGACACGCTCCTAGTTGTTTTCTATAGGCTCCTGGTTTAAGTTATATACTGGCCGACAAATACGTTTATTTCTTATTAGATGCCGGCCAATCTAAAGACGGGTGATTGAGCCACAGCGTGAAATTCCACGTGAAACGTCAAACTTTGAACTCCTATAATATCTCCCAAAATTGACGTAGACCAAAAATTCGGTATTTGCGGTCGTGACGTCGTAACTATTTCACCCCATTACAAATTATAACGACAACAACCAAACCGTTCCGCGTCCGCAGTCTGGCCATCTCTTGTTGTTTTCTTCTTCTTCTTCTTGGGACTATTTGCCCTCACCTGGAGATTGAACCAATGAACCGATTTTCAAGTTTTATTGCTTAAAACGTAGGTACTAACAACGACCAGGGCCTTTTGAACGCGATTTTAATGTGACTGCAGTATTATCGTCGCCAGAGCATTTATTATTGCAGAGCACTGGGCAGAAATCATTCAGTGGAGTTCACAAATGTTTGCAAATCCAGCTAAAAGCATGAAATTTGGTACAAAAGTCTGTCTTAGCAGTATAAATCGAACCACCATTGACCCCCATGAAATATCCACAAGGGCCCTCAGTGCTCCCCCACCCCCTCGCCTGCACCCCCCTCTGCCCCAACCTTAGGCTTGGGCAACAAATACTTGCAGATCAAGCTAAAAACATGAAATTTGGTACACAAGCCATTCTTATGGTGCACAAATCGAATCAGCCATTACCCCCATGATATGCCCCAAAGGGCCCCCGCGCATTTCTGTGCCCATCAATTTTTTTTGAAATCGAGCTAAAAGCTTGTAATTTGGTACAAATTTATCAGTACAAATCAAACCTGCCATGAATCCCCATAAAATACCTGCAAAGGGCCCCAGCGTCTCCCTATTCCCTCTCACTGAGGATTGACCAACAAATTCTTGCAGATCGAGCTAAAAGCATGAAATTTTGCACATGAGTAATTCTTAGCAGCACAAATCGAACAGTTATGAAACTCACCCATGAAATACCCATAAAGGGCCCCAAGGGTTTCCCCCCCCCCCGTACCCCTGAGGCTTCACCAACGAATAGTTGCAAATGAAGCTAAAAGTATGAAATTTGGTACACAAGTCATTCTTAGCATGAAAAATCAAACCAGACATGGTACCCCATGAAATACCACAAAGGGGGCTCCAGCATTTCTCTCTGTCCCCTACCTGACGCTTGACCAAAAAATTATTGCAGATCGAGGTAAAAGCTAGAATTGTGGCACACACGCCATCTTAGCAGTACACATCGAACCAGCCATGGAATCTCCATGAAATATCCCCAAGGCTCCCCAAAACTCTCCACCCCTCCCTGAGGCTTAACCAACAAATTATTATTCATTCATGGTAGTACAAATTGAACTAGCTACGGAACCCCCTAGAGATACTCTCCCTGGTACCCCAACGCCCCCTTTCTCTGTGCCGTCATCCTGAGGCCTCACCAACAAATTCTTGCAGATAGTGCTAAAAGAACGAAATTGGTACACAAGTCATTGTTAACAGTAGAAATCAAACTAGCTATAGAACTCTCGTGAAATCCCCAAAGCTCCTCAGATCTTCCTCCCCCCCCCCCATTCCCGCTCCAGTAGGCTGATGGCCCCCCCCCCTTCGTGCACCCCATGAAGCATCGATGACCAATAAATTCTTGTTGAACGAACTAAAAACATCCATTATAGCAGTAGAAATCGAACTGTATCCCTGTTTCCTCTCCATAAGGCTGATGGCCAACAACTTCTAGTTCGAGTTGTCCTGCTATGAATGACTTGTGTGCCAATTCATGTTATAGCATGATAAGCAAGAATTTGTTGGTCAATAACCTCATACAGGTGAGTGTGGTGGGGCGCAGGAAAATGCCGTAGGGTCATCTCGAAGGTTTCCATAGTAGCTTGATATATACGCTAAGAATTAACTTACGTACCATACTTCATGGCTTTTAGCACGATGTGCATGTTTAACCCAAATTCTGGCCCATAACACCTGTAATATACACCATGAGGTCGAACCAATTAACCGATGCTCAAGTTTTATACCTTAAAACGTAGGTATGAAGAAGGGTATTTTAATGTGACTACAATTATCATTGTTATTCTTCGTGTTAGGAAAATGTTGCTCTTACGTAGACATCGAACCAAAAGAACCGATTTTCAATTTTTATTGCCTAAAATTGAGTATGAAAAAGGCTCTCTTATAACAGCTATTTTAAGGTGCTAGCAGTATTCTTTTCGTTTTTATTCATGCTGGACCAAGAAAAAAAAATAGATATTAGTATTGAAAAATGCTTAAGCATATAAAATACGGATGTAAACCTTAAAAACTTACATCTCCAAAAGAAGAGATATTAGGAAAAGACATATGGAAGCCATCAGCGTCTCACTAATTCGTGTAAAGGAAGCTCCTGCTTGGTGTTTGGGACGCTTCCGATTCTTTTACATGTATTAGTGCGACGCTGATAGCTTACATGTCTTTTTCTACTATCATTTCCGTTAGAACTTTAAAGTTTTTAAAGGCTTACATCCGTATTTTATACGCTTAAGCGTTTTTAATACTAATATTAGATATATGTACGATGTTCTCTTTCTCCACTTATGCCTTTCTCCATCCCAGTTTTCTCAATCCCACCAAAGCTTCCACAAACGTAATGTGCGCACTTTTAAGTAATCAACTTATTTCGATGAATTTCTGGTTATTATTTGGTAGATCTTCACGTAACAACAAAAGCAAACCAGTGATGCTTGGTTAAATTTTTTTACAAGTATAATTTGTTGGCAACACTGGTTTATCAAGCGATAAGCACGTAACAATGGTCATGCATGCAATGATGGTTGCCCCGACAACTCTGAAACAATTCAACTCGGCAATTGGAAGTCCACATTGACGAAATAAAAACGGACTATATAGTTTTTTCCCGGCATAACATACGCTGGTCTAGCTGATTCCCACTGATTCAACTCGGCTCTAATAGTCAGCATTATTGAAGCAATATTGTGTCTGCGGCCTTGCAGTGCTGGAAACACCGGTTCTCGTCAGATCCCCGAAGTTAAGCAGCATTGGGCTGGATTGATACTTGGGTGGGTGATCACCTGGGAATCTGGCTGTTGCAGACATAGGGCCTTAGGGCTTCGGGCAGTTGACCAGGAGTGGTTAACGCTCGTTAAACCCTTTGAAACGCTCATGT
>JAHWFP010118781.1:13967-36394 GCA_023313725.1 Lithobius niger | reverse complement strand
CAAACACTTTTAAAGCAAATTAAGAAACCGGAGTTACTGTAATTCCGGCTCTCAAACGTGGGTCAGTATTTAACAAAATCCCGGAATTAACCTGACTCCGTGTCGGTATAAGTCCGCGCCTTTTAAAGGTTTCAAGACTTTTAGAGGCAAACTTGCAACCAATTTAAAGGTTCTTTACGCTGCACACTATCAAAATTACCTTTTAAATCGCAGTGTTTTGCCAGATGTCAACGTTGGCACTAATGTGTTCTTAGTTTGCAATAGGAAGCTAAACCATTATGAACAATGACAAATATTACGTCCTCTTCATTTCAATGGACAAGGAGGAATATAGCAAGTAATATACCAAGGTTAATACCATTACAGTAACATTACTTTATGTATAAAATTAAGTAAATGAATTGAAAAAGTTTGTCAGCCCGAACCTATTTCTTCTATGAACGATTCTTCCATCTGATTGGACTTTAGACTGAAAGACATACATAACTGCAATGTAGTGCATGCCATTTTTGCCAGAAGGGGCATCGAAGTAAGTGCTGTTCCACAGGCTTCAAACAAAGCACACTCAAATAACAAATAACAAGTAACGTGGTTTAATGGTAGATTGTCACCGAATGAAAGTCTGCATAATCTAGCAACATCTAGTGCTATCTAGAACTGTCTCGAACTTGTAGAATCAAGCTATGGAAAGCACAACGTCATTTCTCTTAAAGGAAAGCTAAACCATTCCATCTTAAATTTCACTATCGTTAGTTAAGTCCGAAAAAAACAAGATCCAAGTTGCGCGAAGTTTCCAACATTCGTATTGATTACATAATAGTTAATTTAGAATCTAAGTTTGATGTTTCTACGGTGTGAGACAGCGAACACGATTTTTTCGCATGTACTGACGTCACACATCATCACCTTGGACCTTGGAGGAATGACGTCATCGCAGCACACTAGCGAGTGCGCGCCAGCTTGTACTTCTAACATGGCGGCTGCGAGACCGAACCGCTCTGACCATAGGAGCGCGAACCAAAACTCAATCTCTGCGTGATTTATTAAATTAAAGTATTCAAGAAAGTAGCTACCGTGAATATTACCGCTACAAAGACTCGTGAAAGTTTGTTCAGCTACGCGGTAATCCACTCAAAATGATGGGCAGATAAGCGATTGGACAGTGTCCACTTGTTGCTCGTGGGGAGGGAGAACTAGTTTAGGGGACGTGCGCTTCATTTGAAAAGAATCTGTGCTGCCGTTCTTCTCTAGCTGCAGTGAGGAATGTGAGAGCCGAGCGCGATCTTGCCAGAGCTTGTTGGGCGCATGCGCCAAGGGGTGATGAAGTGTGTCGTCACACGAACGAGACTTGGATGTGTTGACTGCACGAACGAAGAATTTGTCTGCTAGAATGAAGATTTAGACACGTTACTACGTAATAACTAATAAGGCTGAGTGGTTTTCGTACCTCTCACACGTTTTTTAAGTGTCTTAATTAACGATACTGAAATCTAAGTTGGGAGGGTTTAGCTTTACTTTAAACAGATGCAATTTTGTATGAATTGTATATTTGATCATAAATCATCAATGTTTATCCGCGTACATTTTAACAAGTAAAGTGTAACTTAATCATGTAACCTTTTTTGCTACAGCACACTTGACGCGTTTGTTTGTAATTTGTATGTGTTTTTGATGACACTTTTTGTTAATTTTTAACCTTATTTTAGGTGCAGTGTAAGTGGCCGTGGCCCTTCCGTTTTCACCTCAAACACATTTTTTACGGTGTTTAAAATCCTTATTATTGTTATATTTAAATTGAAACCACTACAATGCAATTTAATACTCATTTTAGATATGGTGGTGAGTGGCCTTCCAGTACGCAATGGAAGTCGCCATGTTGGTGAGGTTGCTACCATGGCATTGTGCCTGCTTTCAGCCACCTTTCATTTTCATATCCGTCATATGCCTGAACGAACGCTACAGCTCCGAATTGGACTTCATTCAGGTAAGCTGTGTACATCAATAATCTTTAAACTCTACGAAGTCACCCAGAGATTAAGAAAACTCTTGAGAAAACCACTAGAGTCCGGCCACTGAAAGAATGACTCGGCGTTCGTCGAATATCGCCCATGTTTGCCAGTACGATAGGTGCACCTTGCCGACAGCGAGTTCAATCGAGCCCAGACATGACGCCGGCGTCGAATTCGGCTTCGTTAGGGAAGCGCGGTAAAACAGTTAAGTTCGGGAGATAGTTTAAAACGTCGTAAAGTATTTCGAATCAAGGGTGAGTGAATGTGGAGAGTTTAGAACAAACACACAAGCCAGAAAGTGTGAAATGGCTGCTACTGTCGTGAGGTTTTTCTATACGGCTCCTGTAAGGTGCGTAGTCCTATAAGCTTTTCCGGGCAAGTTATGTACAGACGCCGGGAAAAAAAACGGCCGCGTCTATCACCCATTTTGCAGCCCAGTTTTTTGGACACGTCAATAATAAGACGTAATATTGTACACATACATGAAAGCAGTGATTTGGGAGTGGGGACCGCAGCCTAGTTTGCCATTTTTTTATGGTTGTAATCGGTGTTAGCAGCAATTAACGTAAGCGGCGGCACCAAATTGGTACGGCGGTGAGAGGGAAAACGATGCGCTGATGCTTTGTTTCGTGCTAGGATTCAAAACGTTTGTCAACAGAACAAATCCATGAAAGAAGATTAGTACAACACCAAAGGCTTAACGTTTGGATACGGGAAATCTTACGAAATGATCGGGAGTGGACAAAAGACGATGTTGATTTGCAACTACACTTTGTACCGGTTACGTGTGTAAATAAATGAGCGGTCGCATTGAAATGCATGCTTATCTGACAACTAACACTCAATGTTTTACTTTGACCACGCTTTTTTTCTCTTTAATCCAGGATTTACACACGCTTCAAGGTCACACGTGTGAATTTATTGTAAACTATTTTCGCATCACCAAACAATCGAAATCACGAGACTGCTATCGATTTAACAGTTACCGTACGTAGTCCAACAGTTTTTCGTGATAGTGTTTTTTTTTAGACACGTGGAACTAAAGTCGTATTTATTCTTAATTCGTCTTATGTTACTTCATTTTTTTGAATTAAATAAATTATTAAATAAATTAAAAGTATTTACAGTAATTCAATATTTCACAATTATTTTGTTTGTTAGGCTTTTGGGCAGTTGAATTTGGATGACTTGCCTGCGTTACTTGTTGTTGCCTAGCAACCACAAGGGGAGGATGATCGATGCGTGAAGAGCGACGTTGAAGTACAAACCTTGTTTTTAAATCGGTTTTACTGTAAAAATACTTCTACTGGAGCCAACATTTTATCACTTCACTATGTTATGAGAGGAACTATAAATTATCTTTCTTCATTGCTGAAATTACCTTATGTGTAGCAACGTCTCGAAACGAGACCGTGTCACATCATTCCCATTGAATTCAAAGCACGGGCGAGCTCGATTCGATCATATCCGCAGCTGTCTCGCACGACAGGAACTCCCTGGACCAAGCTCGTAATATAGCGCTGCCACACCATACGAAATATACTGTGCCTTGGTAATGGCATAGACTAATGAATGGCCAACAGTGCACCTTGCACGCACCTCAAACAGACGAGCGAGGCCACGACTTAAACAATCGATGATAACATCAAGTCATTCTCTTAGTGGCCCGATTATAAATGTGCTTAATTTAGTGCACTAAAACTTATTAGCAGTTATGATTGGATTTTCTTGCTGCAGGATGTGAAATGAAGATTCCTGAATTTTAAAGCATCGATCAGACAAGCCATTGCTTATTTCCTCACACGTAAAATAGACGTGCTGTCTAGAATGAAATGCTCGAACAAACTACCTTCACATTGTGAGGAACTGTCTATTGAAAAAAAAAAAACAAAAAAAAAAAACTGGTGCTCATACCACAGATCTACGTCTAGCAGTTCTTACATTGTAGTCTTAAAATAAAAAAATTAGTCATATTAGTATGTCTTTACTAAGTTCACAATCTGCAATTAATAAACTGCTTTGAAAATTTTCACATGATTTGGAACTATTTTGAAGCCAATAGATAGTTTAGCTAACAATATAAATAGATGAACTATAAGAACATGTGAAAACTAGTGCTGAGCAATTTTAAGTGTCTCTGCTCGAGTTTAGTAATGCGTGTTCGTTTACCTCCTGTTTCGCTAGTTGAAGTTGTAATAACAGAAACAATTGTAATTCCAGCGATTAACATGATTGGAACGTAGCAACAAGTAAACAGCGTCCGTGGACGCCAGAAGTGAACATATTTACTAACTCTTTTTAACTCCACTTCTGTTTCTTTTTATTTGTTACCATATTCATGAGGTGTTGTGGTAGGTCATGGTAATTTTTTGAATGCTAACAAAACTGTCACTTGTTTTTGTTCTTCTAGCATATGCAGAAACATGTTTTTTTTTTTTATTATATGTAGTTTATTATTACTTTATTTTGTGTAGGCGGTTTATCTTGAGTCCTGCAGGTATTTTATGAGCGGGTACGTTTTCTTGGATGGGGCGGCATTCATCGACGGCCGCCATTGTTTTTGTAACCATCTCTGATATCAACAAGGCACTCTGCTACCAAAAACATACAAATGTTTATGTGTCGTTCTGGGGCGAACTCAAGATAGGCCGCGGACACTATAACGTCTTTGAAATACAAATCCAAAGTTATCTAGTTATTTTCTTTTTAGGCCCAGTCGTGGCTGGAGTTGTAGGAGTCAAAATGCCTCGTTATTGTTTGTTTGGCGATACAGTTAATACTGCTTCAAGGATGGAATCGACAGGATTAGGTTGGCTCATTTGTATTTAATAAAGATTTAAAAAAAAAAAAGGCCTGCTCAGTAGGTGATTCCATCTAAAACTTTGAAAACAATTTTAACTACAAAAGCTTTGTTTTATTTGTTTAATAGCTCTACACATACACATGAGTGAGACAAGTGCCACTTTGCTGCAACAAGTTGGCGGTTATACAATGGATTGTCGTGGAGTGACACAAATCAAGGTACGCTAACGATTGCTCATGGCTGAAGCTTGAAGAACGTTATCCTTTTCTAGGTTCCAAGACCTGAGAATACCTCTTATTCCATGTCACAAAAATCATAAAACTCGAATGCAGCCTTTCCATTCGTTTTTTTTTTTGTCAAAAATCTATTCTCGTTGTAAAAACAACGTTTCTGTGGAACTACACACAATAGTAGTTATAAATTCTTGTGATGATAGTGAAATCAGGCCCTAGTTGTTGCTATGTAGCTATCGAGTGTGCAGGTAGTGCATTTTATCCATTCGTCAGTCTAGGGTTAATGAAGGGCAAATTACCGTATTTTTTTCTCATTACGGTACTTACTCAGAATAAATTGGACATTAGCACTGATCCATTCTTTTTTTGTCCAATTACTTTTAAGCCCGAACCCAGCGAGATAATGATTTTTTTTAAGTCAGCTTACATATCTCCAAGATGAACAGCATTTTTTTGGGTGCTATTCCATTTACTGTTGAATTAGCCAACATCCTGTTGCATTTTAATTTTAAAAAAAGAAACATACATTGCTATGAAATGTATTAATAAAAGCATAGGAGATTCTGTATTTGATCATTTGGCGTACACATATAATTTTGATCGCAGCAAATGGATAATCTGATCTGCACATCACACTTTGTAGCAAAACTTTCCTGTTTTTTATTTTTTGGGGGGGGGGCGCGCCCGGGAGGATAGGAGAGACTTTCGTGCTCGTTGCATTGATGCACTTAACGACCCATGATCACACTTGGCAGTTCACTCATGGGAGTATTAACAACCAAGTGTCAACTACCTTCCGTTTTCGTTGTGATTGGCAAGACGTTTTTGCTAAGTTTTTCCATTTTGTCATGTCATGAATTAGTGACTATAGTTCAGGAGTTCGTTTTCACGCAACTGCTTTATTTTAGAATACAATTTATTTCAGTTATTTTCAGCTAATAAAAGTAATTTGAAATAGAGATACTGTACTTGCGGAAAATGCATATTTTTTAATGCATGGCCATTATTACTGCAGACACTCCTGACAAGCTTTTCCCACAATTTAGATTGCCCGTGAGTTTCTTTTACTGTATTAACTTTCCTTTGCCTCCAATGTGGAGTGCTGAAATGTGTGTGGAAGTCATCAAACTTATGAAAATACAGTAAAACTCACTCATTAATCGAAGTTTGGAATGTGTTCAACCTTGGGTACAAGTCCTTCACCGCTGAGCCGTTTATTAAAAGATACAGTTGACGTTTGGGCTCCTTATCACAACATTTACTAGCTCCATACGTGCAACGTGTCTTCAACGTTTACACTTCGTTCAGTAACCAACGTGACGAACAGTCAACCAAAATTTTAAATATCAAAGTCTTATAAACCAGCGATTGTTACTGTGTACGTTCTTTTAACTATAACCGCGGGAAAATTATTTTCTGTGGCTACTTACGACGAATTAACCTGTGGGAAGATAAATGTGAACTTCGATTAACTTATAAACTGTTGATCAGATTAAAAACGGTTTGTCAAAATTCTTTCGAGTTCATTTGGCTTCTGTTCCTAGTATCTACGATATTAAAACATGTTCTTTAGTTAGGTCTTATTCAAATTTAGCATGTGGATTTTCCTATGTACTTTTCTTTAAGTACCATCTCGCAGTCGTGGGATTCGATCCGACATCCAGTTGGTATGGAAACCATGACACTCGCCACTGGGATATATGTGCTTGCCTTCTAACTTGGGGTCCCCGTGGACCCCTCACATAGCTTGGGCATGCGTTTGGACTCCTTTTTTCAATTGTCGTGCGAGTCGTAACAATACGGCAACGAGACACTTAAAATGATAAATAATTCTGCAAATCGTCCTTTTGATCTTTTCCAAAGACTAAAAGTGTTGAAAATGAATTATTTTAAAGGGCTCTGGCGGACTTACAAGCCTGGAGCCCTTGGTCAAATTTCTTGTCCCCATTTTTGCTTCCAATTTCCTTCTTCCCTCCCAACCAAAATTCCGGGCAAAGGGCAAGGGTGAGAAAGATAACTTACCATAGGGCACTCGCATCCGATGTCCGGGTTTCAGTTGAGCAAGCCGAGGGATCCTACATTGATATAGCGTTTTCTCCTCTATCGTTGCAGTGCTGCACCATACCAAATAACGACAAATTTTGCCTTTCCCCATAAATGTACTCTACTTGGTATTGGATCACAGGTGGCAAGTAACTAAAAAAAAGTGTGTTTGTTGTATTTTAGGGCAAGGGACACATGAAAACCTACTGGCTGCGGGGAAAGATTGGATTCGATAGACGGCTGCCTTCTTCTGAAGAACCTACAGAAGAAATCTATTAAGTGAATAATGGTGTGTAGTAGTTTACGTGAAGAATGGCTGTTCATTACTCATACTTTTGTGTTGTGCTATTCAGTTAGACTATCTCGAGAAGCTGTGTTGTTCACTATATTTTTACTAATGCACCAAGAATTGTAGTAATTTATGTTAGTCACTTCACGTGATCACTTTCATCATAACCTTTTAAACAATTTTAAGTTCATTTAGACCCAAGCATTTTTGTACAGATTCATCATTTGCAGAATCATTAATGTTGTCATCGTCAGTGAACCAAGGCCACACTCTTTTCCACATCAATGTAGTCATGGTAATAAAATAAAAAATAAATAAATAAAAGAATAAACTGACACTTCTCTTGTTGTACAAATTGATGAAGATAGCCAAAGTTATTATTATCAACTTGGCTTTAAATACATGCCACAAACATTAAAGGAACACGAATAGGCTCGCTCATGGATAATTCAAATAAAAATTTAAAAAAAAATTTATTGGTCCGGGGAGCGGGGGGGGGGACACTTATTTGGGAACGGATATTTAACAAACATGTAATTAACAAACAAACAAAATCACTAAGGCTGTACAGATGCAGATACCGTATCGGTAAATCTGCAGATATTCAATGTATCAGAATCGGATCGGAATCGGTATTTCTTAGAGATTCCTTTGCAGATACCACACTTCACCCTTGATGTCAAGTTTCATGTTTCCTGCCTGCTGTCTGCACAGTGCTGGAAATTGAAGTGCAACACAGTTTCATCCCGAATAAAATCATTATCTGCATCGAGAACTTTGTGTTCCCTACCTTCAGACGGTCACGATTCCAAAAATAACAGTGCAACACAGTTCAACACGAAGTCTCGTCTTGAATTAAATCAGCATCGGTATCGGTTTAACAGATATCATGCGGTATCGGATCGGTAGAAGCCTTAAAAATCACACATTAAAAAAAAATTATAATTACTAAAAATAAATAAAAAATGCTTGCATATGCACTAACCCAAAAAATACTATGTTCGTTAGAGGTCTTTCAGTCCAACTGCCCAATCGCCAATGCCTTTCCTCTGCATCTACGGCATTTAAGCTCAGGCCCGTCGACAGGGGAGGGAAAACTATTCCAGGCCCCAGTACTCGTCTAAAAAGTGTGGGACCGGTCCCAGAAAGGGAAAGAAAATAGGAAGGAGGAGACCCCTGGCGAAGAATTTTTTCCCGGTACCACCATTTCTCTCTACGGCCCTGTCGCGGCTTTGCTTTCCCAACAAGAATGATGATTGGATTGGAATTGACTTAAGATTTCTTGTTCTCAGCTGCTCGCGACTAATTTTGTATTTGAGAATTCCAGGGAAAAGGTGAACTTTTTTTTCAGGTTGTTTCATTATTTCATTTTATTGAATTTCCATTTCATTGATTACTGTAATAACAAGAGTAACTCTTGGTAAAAAATAAGATGAAATAAAATTATGCAAGTTTCATCAGATTTCATTCTATTTTATTTTATTCAGGGAGAAATGTATTTTAGGCCGCTTCATCATGAAACGACCTAAAAAAATTACCCCCTGGATTAGGGTTGTGGAGTTCCTCCTCACAGTAGCCCCCCCCCAACCTCCCTCTATGGGCATCCATGGTTCTAAGTTTACTTCGTTACTTCATCGTAATCAAAGTTCAATCAAACACAAATGAGGTCCAATTCCTACATAGGACAAAAACAAGCAAGGAATATTATGGTGAAGTGCAAGTATTTTATAACATCCCTGAATTTCTCTAACAAAGCCAGGTTCTTTGGAAATTATGGTACAATTATTGCGAAGTTAAAAAGCACAACATCTACCCTTTACGTTCCTGCCTGGGTTGCGATAAACATTTTTGATTATGTATGTGCTGCTCACAGACAGTGTGTAATTGGCCCCAGGAATAATAATGCAACGCCCAAAATATTTAATTCATTTTAAGCACATTTGGTGGAAAGCACAAAATTGGTCCTACACCAGACATCAACTACTGTTAAAATTCATCAGCACAGAATAGCAAGTTTGACATTGTTCACTGATGAAGCTAAGAAAGATGAAGTGATGTCCATATGTGCAAAGCACGGCCTTGTTGGATACTCTTTAACACTGAAAATAGTGCATATTTCTATTTCAGATTTTTAAAGGCATACTTTGTACATAATCAGATTCAACCTTGCATCCTCTTGGTTGGGAGGCCAAGCCTGTAAGGACTCAGCTGTACTTTAGCTCTCTTCACTTGGGTTCCTAGGGCACCCTCAAAAAGTCCACTTAGTGTCACTAAACTGGATTAGGTAGGAATTCATCTATTAAAATAATGTACGTGTCTTTACGGTGAAGTCCTTGCCATTTCGCTAAAAGCGTATATCAAGAATTGGCCGACTTAAGTTTCCTACTAGAAAGCCTCCAATGCTGATCAGGCTTGGTACAACGTCACCACGGGAATGTGGACTATTTCATGACATTACACTTTTAGAAAAGGAGGAGGCAAGTCTCTCGAAAGCTCACAGCAGCCAGCGCAATGCTCCGAGATTTGTTAAATGATGTCAGCGTCAGAAGTGCTAGAGGCAATTTGCTGTGGCGACTTCAATCTCATATGAGAATCTAGTGACCTTCACTCAATCAACCAGCAAAGCAACAAACTGGTTTTTATTGACTTGTTTCTTAAGCTTAAATATTTCACAGCTTACGGAATTTACAATAACCAAAAATGCTTATCAACATTTGCATGAAGATTTGATGATGATGCTCATCAAAGTTTAATTGGGCTATTTTTTTTTTTTTTTACAACTTTCTGACTTTTCTTTTAGTCACATGCAACAAAAGAGTAATAACCGTTGGGCAGAGGGGTTAAAATACGAATGCATTTGTTGTAGAATCTGAATAAAACAAGTGAATGATAGTACAAAAATACAGGGTGGTCCACAAAAAAACTGACGACCCAAGATTTTTCAAGTCCAACTTTTCTAGTTAGCACCCTTCAGAACCAGGAGAGGACAGACATCTTCGGTGTCATTATGTAATTTCAAGGGTTCACTGCAGACTTGTTAAATTCAAACTTCTTTACTTCTTCCTTAGACATAACGCAATTTACAAAAATAAACATTTAACAATCCGCACATGAATCGAGAAATTGTCCAACAAGACAGTTCGTGCATAGAGTTCTGTCCTTGTTGCGTTCTTGTTGGGAAAGACCTCCCTTCGCGCCAAACCATCTTCAATATAAGGGCTAGTTCTCGCTACAAAATATGGAAACACTTTCCGCAAAAGGAACGGACGTGTCTCTCACATGGAAATGTAGCGAAAAACCCGGCATTCCAAAGTTGATAACTGTTTCCTTCTTCGTTCGAGTAGAACAACATAATTAGCCCTAATTACAGTCATTAGGTAATTACGGTCCAGTCAGCAAGCAAGAGATGGCAACTTTACAATTAGAATTGATTTCTGTCCTATCCTGGATCTGAGGAGTGCTAACTACAAAAGTTGGACTTAGAAAATCTTGGGTCGTCGGTTTTTTGTGGCCCACCCTGTTTATACATATTTTCCATTCCTTTGCCCTAGAAGGAAAATGTGTTTTTATAACATTAAATTTTTGCATTGTCTGCTTTACGACGAAAATACCTGACGAGTTATGAATCCTTGCGTCCATCACACCAACGAACCAAACGATAGCTGGATTCAGGCACCTCAAGTGCTGCGCTTGCGCAGACTGTTGGCCAGCTATTGTCTTTGTACACGGTCAGTGGCAACAATAAGGGGAGGCAAGGTGGGTAATTGGGTAGTCGAAAGATAGGCAACCGCCGTTTACAGTGGCTTACTGTCAACATCACAAAGTCGCAACATAACTCGGAAGTCAGATGACAGACCGGTATAGGGGCTGACGTACGTACCAGGACGCGAGAGAGTGCAACGTGCGTTCACAAAGAAGGAAGTCAAGTGCTTCTCGAGATACCCTCCCAACCTCAAAAAAGCTGCTGAGGAATCCACATTCGAAGAAAGCCTTGCTCTTCCCCCTTGCCTCCGTGGCTTCCCAGGTTATTCAACACACTCATTGTTACCCCATCTGCCACAGGAACCCACCAGCAGTAAAGAGGGGAGACAATCTCAACAGCACTGCTCAGCATGCGAAACATCAGGAGCACCCGATTACATGGATTTCCACGACAGTTTTGAGCTCCTCCAATTCTCTCCAAGGAGGGCATAAAAGGGCACTTGAATCTCTGGCCATTCTCCATTTCAAGGGCAATAAGATTCCCCTCATGAACCTGACTGGTGCCTCCCACGGGCAGTGTAAATGTATATAGATCAGTGGCACTCTCACTAACGCGTCGTCTGCACGATGGTAGCCACAACCATGTAACGTTCGGTTTGTTTTTAAATTTGTGCTTCGTTGCATACTGTTCTGATGAAGGCGAAAGGCCTTAAAATTTAAAGCGGGAACTTTTGGTGGTTGAACTAGTGGAATTTTCCCAATGGTGGTATGTGTAATTCTTCTTCGTGGTAATTGGGTTGGTAGTCAAGGGGTGAAAACATTTACCAATTTATGATGGGAAATGGTAAATCAAGTGTTTTTATCCCAGAATACCTCCCCAATTAAATTTTGGTTGAGACATTGACAAACTGGATGGTGGGCAGTAGGTCCGAAAGGCCATCCACCTGGACAAGCTGGAAATAGTAGCCAAGCTTGACGTTTTAGGACTGGTAGAGTTGGCGGTTTCTTCTGGGTGAGGAGATCCTCCTTCATGGGTACCGTAGTCTTTGGGTAGCCTACTAGCTCTAGAACAGGAACGTACCAGTTGGGCAGGCCCACGAGGGCGACGAGGATGAACGTCCCTTCCATCTTTGCGATCTTCTCAAGGGTCAGCAGTAGGAGAACACGAGGACAGAAGACGTAGAAGAACACGTTGAGTCCAAGGCATTGCCAGAGCATCCATCATCCAGACATGAAGGTCCGGGAAGGGAATAGCGTAATTCGGGAACCGGTGATTGGTGCTGGTGGATAAGAGATCGATCATGAGGAGTTCCTCAAAGGACATAGATTATGCAGAGGTCTTTAATGTTCACCCCGTTGTTGAGACTTTGCCGTGTCTGGATAGGACATTCCGGTTCCGGGAATGTGGTGAGACGTTATCTGGATTTTCAAGAGGATGGCCAGATGGAAAATTTGGTTTGCCTGCTGATGGAGGTTCCGTAGAGTGGGTACCTTCACCCTTGTTCAATAGCAGTGGTGTTGTCGCTGTTACTTGAATAGTCCTTCCTTTCAGATGATCTTGGAAGTGATGCATGACAAGGTGGATTACATGCAGCTCCAAGATATTGATGAGGAGCTTGCGTTTCTGAGTCAGCACTTCAGCAGCAGTCAAGGTGTTGGTGTGGGCACCAAATATGGTGGTGGATGCATCCGTGATAAGTATCTCGGCGGGTTCCTCTCTGATAAGGACTCTGGAATAATGTTATACAACATGTCGACATCGATGCCTCATCTTGATACAGGTTGGGCCGTGGTGTCCAGTGAGCCTTCCTGTACCAGTGCAGGGGCTAGCTCTCTATTCTCCGTAGGGAACCAGGTCCGCTACAGTATCTAGGAGACCCATGACCTTGCAGAGGGACGTCATTGAGAAGTTCTGATGACCCAGGAAAGTGATAGCGCTTTCCCCGATTATAGAGAGAATCCTTTACGGAGACGGGCTTCCTGGCGGTAAAATCATTCACGTCCAAGAGAGCCCTGAGGAAGATGAATGATCTGATGAGGTGTAGGTATGACTTCTTTAGGTTGAATCCCAAGCCCAACTTGAACAGGAGGTCCACCGTGGTATGAAGATCTGCGAAGATCTTCTTGGCGTATGCCTTCTGGAAAAGCCAGCCATCTAAATAGGTGTGTGTCCCAACGCCTCCGGAATGAAGAGTCGCAAACATCAGATTGGTGATCGAGGCGAAGATCCTCGGTGCCGAGGTTAATTCTTTCGGCAGGGCCTTGAAATGATGAACGTTCCCATTGGAGACAAATCAGGAAAGATGGAACACATCCGAGTGGAGAGGGATATCATCATCAGCATCTCTAGCTGGCGCCGATGCGGAGTCCGTCTTAAGTGAAGGGAGGCCGGCTGAAAATGAAGGGGATCTGGCAGCTGCAGAGGAAGCGAAGGGACGCCTGTCAAAGAAGGGGTGAAGTGAAGGGGAATCGACTGATGATAACTTTGGATGAATAGTCTCTTTCTTTTGGATGAATAGCCTCTCCATGTGGACGTTACTTGTACTTCGCTTCGTGTTGAAAGAAACTGGAGAATCGGAACCTGAAGAAAAACTTGGTACTAAATTCTGATCACTCTCGGCAGGCTTAGTGAAGATACCCGGTGGAGACCACTCTTTTTCAAGTCGAGAAAACATGGCGTTCGGGGGAAAAGATAGCACAAGAGGGAATTTGTTCAACCATGGACAACAGGTCCAGCATGTGGGCGGTGGCGCAAAGGATGTCGGCTGCAGCACGACACTTTTTAGTTCATCTATTTTAGAGTCAACTTTGTCTAGAATGGACTTGGAATGATCTATTAAAAGCAAATGGAGCACAGACAGTGATCGGTGTCTCGATAATCGGTCTTTGACATAGACTTTCTTTCGACGAGTGCGACAGTGCTTTGACCTTCATGTGGCGGTCCAACCCAAGAAATTGCAAGAACTTAAGGGATCTTAAAAGGATATTACAAGATCCTCTACGTTCTAACGGAAAGAACAAAATTTACAAGATCCCGTAGGATCTTGGTCCGGATCCTGCAGTATTCAACGGGATTTTATCTTTGTGCAAGATTCTGCATGATCCTACAGGATATTGTACCAAGATTTTGCAGGGCCCCCAAAGAACTTGAATGATTTTACAAGTGCTTGGATAGGATCTCCACATAGGGTGGGCTTGATAAACGACACATCCTTGTCACGATGAACCTTGGCCAGAAGGATGACGTCACTCACAATAGAAAGTAGTGATGGCAATGCAACAGGCGCGCTGTGTCGAACTGCTTGAGAAATTCGGTAAACCACTAACAGACAAGATACTTGGGGGTGAACAGGTAAGTCTTGGAAATGATGGGTAAATCATTGTTCACTGAAACGCCCGAACTAGCATTCGCTACATCAGCAACAGGCATAATGCATCTCGCCCCGCACAATACCACAAACAATGACATGAAAGTTTTCATGAAAGGCCTGCAACTCCCCGAAAACAGTCCCCCATAGTAGCACTTATTAAATTAGAAACCCCCACAGGAACGTCAGGCTCAACGGACGGGCTAGGAGTCGCAACAGAACCGAGTAAAACATTGGAGATCAAAGCCAAACTTGGCAGCATCAGCATTGGTATTTAAATTGGGTTCAGCAAAGTTCATTAAAATGTCTAACGGAATAACCGGGGAAAGGGGACACGCGCCGCGTTTTTTGTTTGGCTGGAACAGAAGATGCATATTTCGGACTGTAGGCAGAGCCGGAAGAAACAAAACTGGTGTTTATACGTACCACAGACAACCTACGCTGGTCGGTTTTGTTCCCATTTTTAAGATCAATGTATGTTCTTTAGCCGAATGAGCAAAACAAATTTCACAAAGTCATCGACAAAAAGACAACTTTTACACTTACGACCCCAAGGGTTGTAGTCTCCTGGGAGTTTTCTGGTGCGAGCACGAGTTTTCATCGTCACATGAGAGCACAGATTCGAAGGTCCGAGTTCATTTTGAAGACAACACTAGCATGCGACCACATAGGTCAAATGCTCAAACGAAATGTGCGGGTGGGTGACGCTGTATGCTGAGAGGCCAACATGCACACCCTCAGGTAAAGAGCTATAGAAGCCTCTCAAAGTGAAAGTTAAGGTCTTTGAGCATGTATATAAACGATATAAAGCTAAAAGAACTAAAGGGAAAAACTTTCGGATAGTAGAAAGAAAATCGAATTTCTACAGGAGGTTCTGTCCAAGACTTTGTTTGGTCATTTAACGCTGTTTGAGAGTTTAGCCCGTGAATTGATGTGTATACGAGGAAATAAATTGATGTGCAGGAATTTCCAAGCGTCTGCAAAAGAGGGTATGGAGCAAAAACCAACACGTGTTATTTAAATTATTTATTCAAAACAAAGGGGAAGACAAAATACTACACTCTGCAACAAAAATTCACATCACCCACTGATGAGAGTAAGGGTGGAGTGCATCTGTGCATGTCTAGCCAACTAGTGTGACAATGTGCACGACACGTCACTCATCAACCCAAAAAAATACTCGTCCGATAACCGTACATATTGTAAAGCCATGATAAGACTAAAATAGCATTATAATTAAAGATGCACCAAACTGGGTAAACTAAGCTGCAAACGTATGATGCCATTTATACAAGTTTCTTTTAGTTTTAAATTTAACTTAACCATCCATTGGTTTTTTTTAATGGAACAGGTCAGTGCCAACGCAGTGTCAGATTCACGTGTTGGTGCATCGTTAACTAAACTGCATACAGAAAATATAGCTTTTGAATATTTCAACTTAGGTATTAATAACAATCTAAATATGATATGGCCACTAATAAATTAATAAAAACCACCACCTCTGCCTGTTAGCATCCAACAAATGCAAAAAAAAACCGAGTTATCTTTGGAATGTCCAATTAAAATATTTTACATCACAAGATTAAACAAACACAACAATACAAAATAATATTGTTCCTAATACCCAAAGCTGCTTTTGTACTGAGCCGTAACAGTTTTGGAAAAAGGCATTTTATTACTGCGCAGTGTTGGGTTTCTCTACACTCTCGCGAACTCAAGTGTCGGCTTTCATTATTTGCTATACATGCAATAAAATAAACTGAACAATAAAATAAATGCTATATGGAAGCTGCCTCAAATAGTTAAATTCTCCTTAATTTGCATTAAAACACAAACAGCCACAATTAGTTCATCAATTACCAGACAGGAAAAATTTTACAGCAAGACATGAATTGTTTACAACCAAGTTTACATTCAAACATAATTCATGAAATATTCCGAGTTTCCATTCCATAATATTGTATGGCTAAATCCCATTCTGTCCCCACGTAACCTAGCAGTTGATAGAGACATTAATCCAAACATTTACTTTTTTTTAAAAACAGAGTTCAAAGGAAAAGAAATGAGAACTTTTGACATAATCAAATCTAAAATAAACCTAAGTAAAAATTATAAACAATTTTATAAAAAATAAGGAAATATTGCAAATGTACCAAGAGTTTTGGCCTTCCATTCAAACAGAATATTACTTTGGCAAAGTATGCAATATTACTACTCACTGTGTCAAAACATTCAGAAAACTAAACTTTGTACTTTGACTGCCTAAAACCTGGAAGTTTCATCTGCAATTTTTTTTTAAAGCTGTGTATTGGAAAAATGGGAGTTAGACAGAGCGTATAAAAATATAGATGGTGAATGCACTTCAACAAAACAGCAACTGAACTTTTTTCGCGTTATCAATAACAGAAACGGACGATTCCCTTTTTTACCATGAAAAAAAGTATATATTTAAAATGAACCATTTTACTACTACGTATAAATGCAATGTGGACTGGATATCGGATGCAAAGGTTCCTTTAGCAGATAACTAATTTTTCCAGCAAAAGGGCACAATTTTGTTGCTAGCAGCTCTCTATTGATATTTGGATGGCATAGATGCACTACGTAAATAATGTGAACACTTGACACATTTTTGTAAATATACTTACAATACTGTAAGTACACATACATTGTTATGATTACTCACGTGCATAATCAACGTAACTTAAAACATGCTGTGAACGGACTTGAAGGCACATCGAAGATTTATTATGACACACAGTCTTCTGTAACTATTGTTGAAACCTAGTTATCTGAAATGTTTCACGGAATTTATCTGTCTTGGCATCTACGTTACTTCCTTACAATTTTTTTGTGTGAAAGTGTAGTACGGCAATTACTTCTTAAAATATGTGCGCCATTTTATTTTTTTCGGCTGAAAGTGATGAATTAAAATAACTTAATTTCTTTATAAACCTGTTCATTGGTATTACTCTCCACAGTAGAAATTCTACTTCATTATTTAAAATGCAACTATACAAGTATTCACAACCCTTACAAACACAATAAAATACAACACTATAAATACGCTACATAACAGAAAGCCGACACTTAAGTCACAAGTCAGCTACTATTATTTTAAGCAAGACAATGTTATTACAATGTCAAACTCACTTTGTGTGACCATTATTTCATACGTCACTGAGCTATTTGACAAACCCTGCTTATTATGCAACCGAACACTTATTTCCTAAAATTATAAGCTGTAAAAAAAATTACACATACAGTTCATGGAACAAAATATAAAGCAATTTAAGTACGGGAATAACCCAATGCACAACTAAAGGTATGGCAACTGCACAGGGCTACAATAATTATGAAATAATTGGCATTTGATTTGGCAACCTAACATGCAGGATAATCCAACAATTATTCAAGTTTTAATATTAAATCATACAGGAAGAGCAACTTCACGACCTTCTTCCTGAACGTTTACCAACGTAAAACTACCGAGTCAACCGATTTATCGGTATTCAAAATTCTTCCTTTAAAGAAAATGATACTTTCACAAAAGAAGATAAGCAGCTTTTATGAAAGTTCAATTTTGATTTTATTTTGTTGATGTTCAACGATTGATTACTCAAGCTTTTATAGAATATATAAAAAAGGGAAGGGCTGGAAACCAAATTCGATACAATGCTTGGATTCGACCCACACCAAGTGTTTATTAAAAAAAAAGTTCCTTTGTTTAGAATTGTTAATGAAGGTTGCTGTTTACACTACATCCATAAGGTTGCTCTCTGTTACTAACAATTAGTATGGGAATGAACTAGCGGATTGAAGTAAGCTGAACAGACCACTTCAGGTATGAAATGGCCACTTAAAAACCAACTGCTTGTAAATTAGGATGACTTTCTTCCAGGTGTAGTGACTATGTCATAGAACTGCCACTGGAGATAATCGTTTTAAGCTCGTCACCACTGGCTAGTAACTTCGGCTTCGCCATGCAAATTTCTAGCCAGGTAAAAAATTAATTTCAAATTAAACATGTAGTGTAGCCCACCTTTTTTTTTCTTCAGGGATACAAGGATTATGACAATCCTTGCTATGTTGTAGCTCCCCCAAACTGGCACTGCATATTCAACAGTTATATAGGGAAGAAGTAGGGTTTAAAGAATGTCCTAATTTTGGAAATGACTGGGGACTTGCAGGATGTATTAACACCGTATGTACCGAATTTGTAGACGGTTGTTGTTGTAGACGAATTACTAGACGGTTGTTCTTAATTACTTAGGATTTTAAAAAATAAATAAATACAAACTAAAAATTTGGCCAGTTATTGATAAAAACCAATACAGTACCAGCAGATGCAATTTTAACTAAAACTTTGTCGACCAAAAAGTAATGAATTAATAGACAGTTTCTAAATTTAAATCGCCCCCTGACAAGTAGCCAAGTGTTAATCTCTAGGTGTCACAGAGAAGTGCCAAGATGCAGAACGATGGCATGCTGGTATTACTAATGAAAGCAATTTTGACAAAAGTCCCGAAACTTATACAAAATTTCGAAATAAATGTTTAGTAAATTGACTTAAGCATCATACAAACCAGGATCGTAACAAACACTCCTGCTGTACCTATATTTAGCTTAGTCATGAGTGAGGATTTTAATGAAATGTCACTATAACTACCTATTGTTGCAGCAGTAAGTTAGAATATGAACTAACGTGCAAAGACTCCAGTGCTAGTGTTTACGTCACTTGCGCTCAGTGAAGTAAAGGCCTGCTCATTGCTTACCATGAACTGGATGGAATGTATTAGGTAACCCATTTCAAAAAAAAAAAAAAAACTCCATATTTCTTTTAATTTTGGTTCGACATCACTCACTGTAATCAAGATACAATGGCAGAAGTGTTGTTGCCATGGTGTCGTACAGCAACCCCCCTGCTGGTTAGCTCATCATCCTCATGGTACATTATGTATTTGGTAGATGTGTATGGCTATATCAATCCATAACAAATAACGTACACCCCCCGACCCCAAATTGGCTCTAAGACTCGCTGCTGAAAATGTTTTGTTATTAATTGGCGTAGCCAAATATCGACTCCATCTGGAATTTCATTCTAGCTTATAGCCTCTAGCAAGCAAGACTGCAGCTACACACTTACAGTCAAAGAGTACTCACTAGCACATTCAGTCGCCAGCAGACATTTGAAGCCAATGATCCTATTTTATTCTTATAGACCAAACCAGTGAAAGCGAATGTTGAAATAAAAGGTTACTGAATTTGCAATGGGCCACCAAACTAGTGCCGTCATTCGCTTCGAGTACCCTTATTACATTATACTGTCACAACCCATTTTAATTAGGCAATTCATTTTGATCTAGTAAGTTTACATCCGTATTTCCCATAACTCAAGAACATACTTAACAATGAAAAAAAAAGTGGTATCACAAATGCAGCAAATTATTAATATATTAACATCGCAAAATATACATCAGCCAAAAATGTTGTCAACCTATCAGCTAAACTCGGGCAGTGATGTAGAATCGTTAGTAGGGTGGTGGGCTGTACATTTTATTTTTTAGAACAATAAAATGAGTGAAGGACTTCCAGCATCAATTTGACGCTGCATGTCAGCAAAAGTATACAGCAGCTCTTGCCACAAGGATAGACAATGATAAAAATATTTAAAAATAATAATTGTTTTGGACTTTCCTGCAAAAAAAATAGCAGCGCATAGAAAGGGAGTAAAACTTTGTTCGAGTAATGCGTAGAACAAAAACCAATGCGATAAATCCAAAGGATCAATCCATTTCATTCTTGCTCTATACACAAATGTGAAAACAGCAGCAATCAAATCTACAGAGATAGAAACAATTACAGGACTTAATTCCCAGTGGCTAAACACACGCTAGACACCACCTAGTGCTCAACAAAACAAAACCTGAACTCTAGCAGACAGTGCCGACCTACGAGACAAGAACAGAGTAGATATGTGTGTGTGTGTGTGTGTGTGTGTTTGGTAGATGTCAATGCGTCACAGGGAGGATGAACTATAACATACAGAACCGTTGGCTTGAGTCTGTGGTGGAGCAGAACACCACTCCCACACCACCTACAGTTACACAAGCAGTGCACTCACCCACACAGTTGCTTGTCCATCACGAGCATGTGGATCCACGAAATATGTGCGAACTGTATGCATTTCTAGAATGAATCACTGCAGAACTTGGCTCATTCTGGTTTCCCCAGATGGATCTAACTTGGTGCACAAACTACTATGGAGCATGTCAATTATGGTACTTGAAGGGAAGGGAAAGTTGCGTTTTTGTTCAAGTTTTGCCCTGTAGCAATATTGTCATAACATCGTAACTGTGCGAAGCAGAAAACAAGTCGCTCGCCCAACACCCCCAGAACACGATGTCACGAAGTACCGACCATGATATCATGTGGCTGGCAAAAAATCACAGTGGGAGGCCTATTGTTGTCCTGTACTGTACTGATTAAGTTTGAGGCAAAGCTGGGATGGTAACATGGTGGGCACGGTAATGCAGTCAAGACGAGTGCCACTACTTCCGAAGTCGGTAGTCTGTCAGAAAGATACCACGGCAGCAATGGTGCCTCTTCCCATGCTAGGTTACAGTAAACCGTATGTAAGGGGCTTTTGCTAGGCATCAAACCTAGCTTCGTTGCACTGACAGGGTGCCAGCTGTTCACAGGGAAAGGCAGCAGAAAACTTTGTTTAAATGATCAGATAAGGAAACGATAACAAACCAAGCTGGAACTGAATAACAAAATACATAATTGTGTTAACTTAGGCAAAGGGCTAAGCTAATGGGTGCAACAGAATTTTGGCTTAATGGTCTTACTGGATGACAGACCACAGACAGTGAAAAACCCCTGAGACAAGCTGGCAGCACAATCAATGTTTGTTTAAAAGGTTAATGTGGAGTCATCCCACTCCAGCTCACGATCCTTCACCTTTTCCGCTTCATCTTCGGAGCTCTCCAATTCATCGTGGTAACTGCTATTATCATCTGAACTATCACTGTCATCGTCGTCATTAAGGGGATGGGCTTCACGTTCCTCTTCTTCCACTTGCTATAAATAAACAAATATTGCATCAAATTTTGCTCTTCAAAACCACAACATTCTCACCTAGTTTTATGACCCAATATTATGTAATTATTGCAAATAAGCTTCTTGTGGCAGCCTGATGAAGATGGGACTACTTTTTCCATCATTAGTCATTGCAGCCTGTCAAAAATTAGCAAATCGGTAATTCGCAAATTTGAGCATGATTGGAATATGACACAATAATCTGAAACTAGAATTTTCAGTTTTGCGGCAGACTACAAAGCACTTAAATACCACGCAAGATCCAAAATTTATATTGTAGGAAATTAGGGTGTATTTTAAAATGTAGAAAACCGGACTGGTTTCAGCGAACTAAAAGCAGAAACTACAACTAGTTTGGGGCTCCATTCTATTGAATGTTACGACACCCATATTTAGGCCTATTGATGACAGTTGATCAGTAGAATTCTAGCTGCTCTCACCCATGAGATCTCTAGACAGACAGTTTCATCCTTGAATAGTCTGTGGGTAATTTAACAAGCATAAAACTCGATTGGGTTTCAGCAAGCTAAAAACAGAAAGTACTGCTTGTTTGGGTGTCTACCATACGGATGTCTAACATTCAGTAGAATGGAGTCCCATACAAGTACTAGTTTCTGTTTTTAGCTTGCTGAAACCGGTTCGGTTTTGGGCTTGTTAAATTACTCCCAACAAGATGCATTTGTTCTCATCCAGAGTTTTCTCTACTGACCAGCCCAAACAAGGGCAAACCAGTCAGTCTTGAGACATCCGTTGGTCAGAGCAGCTTGATTTCACGATGTCTATTCTCAGTACACATAATTACAAAGGGATCTACACAAAACCCTTACTCTTTTAACCCATAACCGCCTGAAAGAACTTTCAGACCCTTTTTTTAGAGTC
>JAHWFP010118781.1:0-13957 GCA_023313725.1 Lithobius niger | reverse complement strand
AGAGTCCATATGGTACTCGGGTCGGTTCTCGGATTCGAACCGGCATTCTCTTGGTTTGGAGCCGACGACGCTGACCACTGGGCTGTGACTGCCCGCTTTGCTCGGGGTCCCCGGGGACCCCTCACAAAGCTCGCGCTGGGACTTAGTTTTTCGTACGGTCGTATCTAGGCGGTTATGGGTTAACTAATAGACAACATAATAAAGAGCAGCGCAATGAATCCCTAAACACACATGTATCTCATTGAGCTTCGCACATGATACAAATAATGAAGGCACTGTCCGAGGCACTGTCAGCTTCCGATCTGTGAAATCTGATCGGATAATTCTAACCTGAAAATATGAGGCATGTCAGCTCCTGACCAAGAAAAATATTAATCAGTCTTTGTAGTAGTTGTAGCTTTCGAATACATATGTATTTAAAGTTTGGTTGTTGTTTGTAAATGCAGGTATCAAGATTTTCCCCGTAGCTGACAACGAGTTGGTGGCACTGCTCGAAATAACGTGTTTGATATGTTGGTTAAAACTGTAATGCGGCTTCATGTTTACTCGTACGCAGCACAGATGGTACCCAAGAAGTGATGCAAATTGACGTAATCATTAACGTAAATTCTACAGGTCTGACACGTTACAGCTGGCTTGCCCTCCCGTTAAATTTACGAGTTTGGCATGGAAACGGTTAAAAAACTCCCCTTACTTGCAGATATCATTTGGACCGAAATAAGATTAGAAAACGAAAATTTTAACACCGATTAAAATTAGCTTTTACTATCCAAAAATACTTGCCTTAAGTAATTATGCTAAAATCACTTATTTTAGACTTTTCCATGCTTAATCTAAAAAAAAATCTCAGTTGCACCTTGTGCCCCCAGGGGACCGCTCTGCTTTCCTTGCAGAGGGTCCGGCATCGCTTTTGAGCACACGAAAGTGTTTTTTTCCTGCTCCGTACACAATGGCCACCATTGGTGAAGAAGACCACCACGTACAAAAAAAGTACCAAAGTCAGTCTAGAAAACATTTTTGTTTAACACCCACCCCCGAATTTCAGCCAAATTAACTGCATAAGACCACGGGCATCTGATACACGATTTACGCAATTTCTGCTTCTAAAATACCTGGTTTTTCTACATGAGCAATTTACTTCAGATAACCACAGCCCAAAAAAACTTAAATAAAAAAAAAACTTACATCCATAGGATTGACAGTGATGGTCAGTGAAGAGTCGTCCCACGCCATTTCATCATCTTCACGCGTTTCTTGAGCTCGCTGGTGGGCTGCTCGGATGCGAATAACGCCAAGAACGATCATGAACACGAGAAAGCCAACACATACCACAATGATGATGGTTACAGTATGGCCTATAAACAATAAAACATGTAATTATACAGTTGCCTGCAAAAAACAGTCGTGCAAGTCTGTAAGTTTACAACATTCAACAACTGCAGTCAAAGTCATCAGCAACTAATCCTATAAGCACACAGCAACATCGTAATATTAATCTTAACAGTTTCCGCTTTAAGCCATATAAAGTTGCAGTGTTGGCTCCCTGTTAACACATGTAAAAAAATACACACAATTCTGCCCATTATCAGTAATCATTCCCTTCTGTTTCGGTAGTGTACTGAACTCCCGAGACATTATCACGGATTTTAATTTAAGTAAGGTTAACCTTGCCGTTAGCCTTAAAAACTGAATTTAAAGAAAACATTAAACTAGTTACTAGTTTTTATTTATCCTATAATACTTACTTTTAGTTATCGGCTAAATATAGCTCGTTCATGCTCTATGCCCAAACTTATTACTTCTAAGCTTCTGTAGTTCCCCACCAGGTGGCGATAGCAGGAACAGTGGGTGGGTTGTAACAAAGGTAAGAATTTTAAGATAAAATAAAAAGTAATTTATTTTTAAAATTCCGTTTTCATTTTCATCCAACAATAATTCCCTTTAGTTGTTGGCCAACTTCATCCGATAGAGAGTGGTCGAGCCAAACCCGGAGCTATCTGCACAGATAATACCTGTGATCTATTAACATTACATGCAACAAAAGTACCCACCTGACGCAAAGCTTCATTCTACTTCATCAGCAGTTAAGGCCAAACTACTTATTGCCTATACAACTACCAGACGTAATAACATGTTCTTTCATGTTTGCGCCTCCACCAGCCCCACTGACAACTCACAAATAGTAGCAGGTGTAGGTGTTTTTGTTGCGCCAGTAGCAAGCTGCCTCAATTTTAGCTTGGGGTACTTCTTAGGCAAAAGCCTGGGATGATGCCACAGCTCTTAAGAGTTTGTATGCTTGCACTGAGGGAGGAGGGGAGGTCTATGCGATCAGGGACATCCTCATATATCCTTTTTGATCACTTCACAAATCCACGCAGCCAGTTTCGCAGGATAAACCAGCGTACTTATGGGAATTCTAGAGTCTTCGTCGACGCTAAGGAACAGGGGCAACTGGGTTGAAGAATGAGACGCAGGGTTAGGAGGTTTTTACCAAGTGGTTAAAACATGGTTTTTACCATCCTGGAAAAAAGGTTTTTTTTACCATGTTTTTGACCCCTTTGGCGAAAAATATGGCAAAAATCTACTTTAAGTCAAAAAAAAAGTGTGCCCTACAATTGGCTTCATTCATTGAGTAGGTGTTTTTTTTTTTATGTATGTTCAGTCATTAAATAAACAGGATGTTCTGGGCCCCAATCTCATAATATAGAAGGCCATCGTATAGGAACATTGTAGCCATGGTCCAACTTAAAAGATGCGTGAATTTGGCATTCAGCTTAATGCATCTCAGTAGTGCAAGTTCCAGCTTTTAAGCTCATTTGTTGGATAAACCGCATCCAACTAGTGCGTTCATGCTGAGAGGAAGCATGATTTTGCAGCGTTGAAGCCGACGCAAAGTTTCGTGAAAAGTGAAAAGCAGAACCAATGGAGGCTCCGTGGGCAGACGTTACGGAAGTCAGTCGTCGAAACCGGCGTGCCAGCTCTCTCAATTTGCCTCTCCCTCCAAGGCAAAACTCGCTGTTGCACATACTTTCTTCCTCAATGTATTGTCAAACATCAACAATGTAAAAGTGTTAATGATTTGTAAGCAAGCATTTTAAACCTGAGGGTTGCCTGGCCGAAAATTTTTTAGCGTTTTAGGCAACAATAACCATCCATTCCGGGTCACACTGCGGTCCAAGCAGTGACAAGCGTAAATCACCTTTCGATCAACTACTAGAAATTTATCCTCCCTTTTCCTCTAAACTGTCCGCGTGTAAGTCATCATGATCCAAAACTATTCACATTATTCATCCCTATCTCATTAATAATTAGAAGCAGGGTTACCATCAAGGCAGGGAAGCTCTCATATAGATTTTAAACTGAGCCAATAAACATCTTAGGCAAACTCTTGTTTCACTATTATTATTATTAAATAATAATAAATAATAATATTATTATTTACACCATCCTTCATCCAATCCACCTCATCAGTCAACTTCCGCCCAGACATACGTTCACATCCCTGCATTACAGCTGCAGGACGGGGAATAGTTACAATTGCAGCATTCTTCATGGCGGAGCTTAAAACAGTATGTTCTAGAAGCTACTGGCATCCAACCATGCTTTCTTTTACCCCACACCCTACCAAAAGGCGACTTCTCACCCAAAAGCTTCCTTGTGGGACGCCAAGTGCAGGCACCGAAACAGCTGATCTAAAATGGAGCAACCCCGAATCTGTGCTTTGAATGGAACCACAATGAGCAGTCTTCTCCATATCCACACCCAACTACTGTAAAGATGGAGCAAATGTGGTAGGAGTAATACATCGGAATTTGAAACCTGTTGGCAGCACCAACTCTAGGTGATGCTCCTAGAGGCTCCTAGATGGTGTACAGGAGAGGCCAGGTATACCTACAAGTGAAGGGCAATACATAGCACAACCAAGGGCGTAATTTTCCCCATTAATTAGTACAGGGATTATAACTCCTACTGCGGCCAGGAGACCTAGGCAAAGGAAGCTAGGTATTTAAACTGTCATCAGGATTCTGTTCAGCTGAATCCATAAGTTGCCTCAGAAGTTTTTTTGCAAAAAAAGGAAGGGGAGGGGTGGATGGAGGCAGAAAAGATCTAAAAACTTGTCGATGGTTGATGATTGAGGACACTGTCCACTGATACCCTACCACAAGAGTAGACTGGACCGAAACAAATGAGCTGAAACGGACCAGTCGAAGGGCACACAACGTAGTATAGAAGTCAACAGAAGCAGGACAGAGGAGTGCCGAGGACCACACCAGAGAGACCACTAGGACTATCTCTGCTAGCACGAAGTTGAGGGAGTAAGGTAAGCCAGGCAAAATATTATTGAGTAGTACTGCAGTTGCACATCTGCCAATATGATGATAGTAACATGTCACAAGGGCAGCACAACAAATCCAGCTGTTGTAGAGATAACTTCATAATCGACCGTTTCTAAAAATAACGTCGAAAATTATACGGAATGCTTTAGTCCATTAAACTGTGAGAAATTTATTTGGTTTGTACGACATAGTGATACAGTGCTATAGTTTGTTCCACATTATGTTTGCAGGAAACTGACTGTAAGACGCAACCTTTCCTTGCACTACGAGTATAAAAAACATGCAAATATCCCACTCGTAGACTCTTAACAGGAACTGTGTAGAATCTACAAGTGTGATGGCTGCATGTTTTTGCACTTGTAATCCAAGGAAACGTGGTGTCAGTCGGTCAGTTTCCTGCAAACATAATGTGGACATAACTTCAAAAAACACACACAACCACCACCAGGCAGAAACACACACACAAGTTCCTTTGAATTTTCGGTGAATTCCACCCCGTTCACCTTCTTCAGAAAAAAATTGTCAACACAAAAACGTCCGAAAACTACATGACTGTCAAAGTTCGCGAATTCTGTGGCGAATAATGTGGAACAAACTATACAGTGCTACAGTTTAACCCTCCAGCTACTTTTCATCAATTCTGTCATCGCAGCCCAACAAGAGTTTACAACCATATCAGATCATTTTTTGAAATTCTTTTTGCAACAATTGACTATTATTGCTTGTCTACACTGCCATAATTTTTGCTTTGTTTCTGCGGTTTTAATGTTCTGCTTTAATTCACTTTTAATTGGCATCTTTATATTTCAGGGCAATGTTTAAGTTTTCACAAGCTTCCTGCAATACTTCTTCACTTTTCATGTATTCTGCTCATTTCAAATGACTGTTGTTACAATGATCTCAGCTCAATTAGGCATTTTGAAGCAGCCGTGGGATCAAAAGAAAGCCATTCGCTCCCGATTTTGCTGCTCACAAGTAGGCGCATTCGACCTTTGCATATTTTTTTGGGCACAAGCGCATGATTTAAGTAAGCATTTGATGCAACGAACAAATTTTACAAAATTAAATAGTTGTTGCAAATACATAGGTAGATGTAGGAGTAAATGGTGAAAATATACAAACAAAAATAGGAGGATACAAAAATAGGAAGATCCAAACTACAGGCAATGAAGGTCTGGGAAGCGTGTTATTACGGCATACAAATTAACGTTTAAAGACATGGAAATTAATTATACAAAAGATTGAGAAATGGTACTTCTCACATTATGTTCACATGGGAAAAAAATATTTTCTGCTTTAAAAGACAAAAAGTTTTCCATGAAAAAGAAAAGTAACCTGAAAGATGGCTCTAAAAAATTATTTGGCAACAGTACAAAGAGCCAGTCGAAGCCTGAAGAAGAGTGAGCGAGTTGGGCCAGCCAATGGAGAAGAATGAGCTTATCACTTAGGAAGCTAGACCACAAATGCAAACTGGAATGGCAGGATTACAATTTTCAAGGCTAATGGCAAGGTGATTAAAATGCCTATGGGGTCAGACGTGGAGTGTGCTCAGTAGTTTAGAAGCAAGGTTAACATATTACGCAGCATTTTTTCTGGCACGTGTCTTATGCCCTGAGCTGCAGTTTTTTAAGATGTGTTGACAACCCCCCATACAAATGCTGTCATGCCTTGGTTATATCCATCATAATGTACTTCAAATTTTAGTTTGCAATAGCATTTTCTCCAACACTTTAAAAAAAATGCACATTAATTCAACTACAAAAACAATTTCAGTCTGGCTTAGTGCCAGAACATGAAACGTGGCAATAATTTAAATGACATGAACATATCTCTAAATGTCAAAACTACTCATACTGAAGTCAAAATCCGCTTAAATACAGTTTTATTATTAGCTGGCAGCATTACACGCTCGTGGTAAAACTAAACCGAACCAAAATCCTGGTATTGCAAATATACCTAAATTTTCCCTTTTCGGCAGATCATTACTTAAAATGACAGTGTACTAAACTGAAAGAAAATCATCAAAATTTAACCCAAGCATAATGTTTATGCCTATCAGTTATTTGTTTTATTTTGGATGTAGGCCTATTCAGTGTTGCTAAAAAATTCCAGTGAGTGGTGTTTTCAATGTCTGTCCACGCTTTGGACACTTAAAATTTGACATAAGCTTTGCTTTAACCAGTTTTTAGGCAAGAGTTAACCATTGATTTTTTTATTGCACTTGGGCGAAGGGGAGCTTTAGTGAATCTTACTCAAAATAGGGCTATTTATTACTTAAGGGAATTAATTTTTTTAAATTACTCTACTTACCCTGGTGTTATTTGTTCAAGTGTTCCGTAAATTCAACAAATTCACCCCTACTTTCAGCCGTAAACAGTAGCAACTTTTATTGTTGCTCGGTGTCAATTAATATTATCTGTGTGTGACTAGAAACCATTACAGTGCAGTAGAATGAACCACCCCCCTTCCCAAAAAACCCCCCCGGGGCGGCGGGGGGGGCGCCCCCAAGAGCGAGAGCGAAAGAGCCATAGGAAGCTACCTTGAAGTTGTATTGTTGGTTGGAGAGGGCCCAACCCCCAATTAGCTGTGGGTTTGGCGGAGCACTGTAAGGCCCTAAGAGGAATTCAGATTGGAGCCCCATTAGCCCCAAAAGCAAAGTATATCTGTACGTGTTATTTTGCTTCAGCGCAAAACGTTTTTAACGAATTCTTGTAACGGCTACTGACGAACATGCCATGTTATTATGCAATATTTCAGATAAACGAAGAAAAAAATTCTTCGTAAAGTGATGCAGCGGGTTGGACTGGCTGGCTGCACCGCCGCACCGTCTTCAATGGCCCGGTACTAGAACGCACATAGTTGATGTCACAATTGTGCAAATAGATACCGGTAGTAAATTGTTTAACACAGCAATTGTTAAATAAACATAAGCACTATTTTTCACAAAGTCATTAGCATTATTAATTTAAGCAAGAAAAAGGGGGAGTGACAGTATTATTGAAAAATGAATAAAAACTAACATTTTTAGACTTTTTTTTTTTACTTTATATACATTAGAGTATAGATTGAAAACCAAATGGTTTTTCCAGCAAAAAGTACAACCTCCGTTTTCAAAAGTTCAAAAAAAAAACTTAGTTCATCAAAAAGACACCAAAAAGTCAACCAATTAGAACACCCGCCGTGGGGGGGGGGCCGTGCTCAAGTCGGAGAAAGTTTAAGCAGATTGTGTTAATAACGTTGGGGGTTGGTGTATTTTGGTGGCCTGGTGTGGTTGTTAGTACTTTCGACTTGCTTTTCTTGTAAACCAAAGGTTACAATCTTCGAAAACGGGCTTGTTTAATTTTTTTTCCCAGCTTCTAGTAACATGGGGAATGCAAACTGTTTACAATTGAAGAAATTTTGTTTGCACGACAAAATATTATTTTAAAGATAAAATTAGTTTTTACTTATCCTGAAATACTTACCTTTAGTTCTTAGCTTTATAATCTTTTATATAAATGCTCAAAGACCTTAAATTTCACTTTAAAGAGGCCTCCGTAGCTCACCACTGGAGGCGTGCATACTAACGTTCGTTAGTCGAATGGGACAAATTCCGCATGGATTATTAACAAAATTGTGTTTTCATCGACGTAGGAAAACGCAGTTTCAAAGATCTGAGTAAGCATTTTCCAGATCAAAACTTGAACGCTTGTAAGGATCGGTGGCGCTGCATGCTGGGAGGTTAGCATGCATTTCCCCAGTTGGTGAGCTATGGAGGCCTTGAAAGTGAAACTTAAGGTCTTTGAGCATAGTGCTTAAATATAAACAATATTTAGCCAGAAACTAAAGGGAAGTAGTAAAAATGAAAATGTTTAGTAGTACATAAATAACACACTGTATAGACGGCTGACATGTGAACATAAATAAACATAATACAAACTTCAACACACTTAACTAATAACAGATTTTAATACATGTAACTACATTACTGTAAACACTAACAAAATGCATTAACATTAAATATGCAATTCCTACAGCAGGCAGTTCTATCAGTTCCTTATCAGCATGCATACGTGCCTTCTAATTATGCAAATTAGTACGGCAGCAATATTTTTTATGCAATGCGAAAGACCCGCAATGCTCAAGCAGTATTGTTGAGCCAACAATATTGCGCATGTCAGTAACTTCTTGGTTATAAAGTTTTAACCACACAATTTTTCTACAGCCTATTGCTATCAAAATTTAAAAATAAGCCAAAGTTGATCCTTTTTAAACATTGTGACAACGCTTCAAGTTAGAAAGCTCGCTGCCAAGCAGCAGAAAATGATGCGAAATCCTTCCTGTTGTAATTCATTAGTTGTCGATACAAGTTTATGTATTCAACCATATCCACCAACCCAATCTCATTAGAGACGATTTCACTTTTGCCATCAAACGGTCGTGATTTCCCCCAGTACCAGTACGTTCCCACTGCGACAAGATTTTCGACAAGTATTCTGAAGGGGGGAGGGGAGGGGAGTGTAGAGTGGAGTGTCAATATAAATGCTGCAAGTCTTTTTAACCAAACTCAAATCATATACACATTTAGCAGCACAATATTTTTGTCCCTACTACCAGCACAGCTAAGCGCAACTTATGCCGGGACTATGTGATAGAGAATGTGAAAAGCCAATTGGGGAAGGGAGGGGAAAGAAATACGTGCAAACTCCAGTCGCCAAGTTCAGTTGCATAGATGGACAGGGACAGGGAAAGATAATGCTGACGCTAAAGGTGAAAAATAGTTTTTCGCTCGTGGCTAAATTAAAAGTGATAATTTAGAAACGGGCTGGGAGGTACAAGAAATTCGTTGGACAAGCAAGGTTTCATTATTATTCTTAACAGTATTTACTTTTTAGTTTCACTTAAGCTTCGATTCCTTCTGTAAAGAACATAACATTTGTACGTCGGGACTATGGTCACATGACAGGGTGATCACCTAACTTGTGATGTATGCCATCATGACTGTAAGGCTGCATTACAAGCTGCATTTGATTGGCTCACAAGAGTTTAGTTACATATTCTACTGTTGTTAAAAAAATATTTAACATTTGCTTCCTTTGTGCTCTTTAACACAAGCTACTTAACAATCTGATAATTTGTATAGTTCTCTTGTGCCTACTTTGGCCATCTATATCACAAAACGAGCGCGCTTGAAACTTACCTTAAAGGAAAACTAGCCTAACATGAGACTGCCATTCACAGGTAAACAAAGAATTTTGGTAATATGTAAGGCTTGATTTAGAGCCTCATATCCCTATTCAGCTGAAGTGAGAAGTTCGGCTGTGATCTATTACCGTAAATTGCCTAATATCACACCTGGGAGAGCCATCTCTAAAATGCTCTAAGGTCAGAAATCGTGAAATAACCTAGTTACAGTTACCACTGTACATGTAAATCTTAATTTTTCTGCTAGAAATTCACTAAAAGCTTCATACACAAAGCAAACTAAAACTATAAACTGAAGAAATGACAAAGGTATTGCGTTAATACTAGACTGAACTAAAATCACTCAAATCAAGTGCCAACTTTCCAGCAATTGATTTAGGTTCAATCACATTCCCTGGACAGAAGTAAGATTCAAAAACTGAATTATACTTTGCTATGCCTCCAATGCCCTTTTTATCGAAATTATTGTAACAGACCGTGGACGTTTAATACGCGATTTACGGTAGAATGTTTAGTAGAAAACTGTATAACAGAGAACATCAAGCCTGTTGGCAAATCGGGTGGCTCGCAGATATAAAATCCTGGATGTTGTCCAACGTCATGTAAGACGAAATACGTAAAAACTTGTGTTATTGTTTAATACACCTACACTTTCTTTCACATTCGCAAATGGCAGAAAAAAATTTCCTGTTTTACTTCCATGTCAGCCGCAGTCACACGCAACATATTTATTTGCTGCAGGTTACTGCAGGTGGCTTATCAACGTTCTCGCGGAGATCTTATCTTTGCATATAAGACTATTAACTCTAATAACCCACTTGAGAAATCTTGGCTTGTTGTCACTGATGATCTTAGAACTAGAAACCACGGAGCTAAGGTTGTGAAACAACGTTGCCGGACATCATTACGACAAGAGTCATTTGCTTTCAGAGTGTGCAACCTGTGGAATAAGCTACCGGCGGAAGTTGTGAAAGCCCCTTCCGTGCTCACCTTCAAAAAAACGTCTCGATATTGTGTTACCCTCCTTTATACCACCGTACGAGTACAAAAATTGGTAGTAGGGGATACTCGACGCCATAAGCCAGCAGGCTTTCTGTCGAATTTTCATTCAAATTCAAATTACGTGCGACTTTGTTCTAGTGCCTTTACGTTGCGGACAAGATTACTTGTCTGCAAGGTCAAAACTGCTGCACAATTTCAAGTAGTTCGTACACCATCTTGTCACCGCGAGCAGTCAGTCTAGTTACGCCTTTAGTTTCAATTAGCTGGCGCCGCAGTAACTATTCATAAAAACGGCCTTGGCGACGTCGTAGACACGGGTTGCCACATACGCTTTTCGTATGTTTTTTTTTTTTTATTTCCGACGAAAATTCTTTTTTCGAACTTTTTAAAACCTTTTTGCTTCTTTGTTTTTTTTTCTGTTTTTCAAATTGTGTCTATGGACTCACGCTGTGGCACATCTTGGAGGTGTACAAAAATCCCCGTCGGGTTCTTGAGGAAGCTCATTTTTTAAATACTTTTCTATTTGAATTGTCTACTCACCAGAGGACAAAAAAGGTCCCAAAATAGGCTAAAATGAATTAGCTCCCGGGGTTCTGCACCAAACCCCACTGGAGGAGCTCACAGCGCTCCCTCAGACCCCCTGCTTAGATGGAAAGGCGACACAAACCCCCGGACCCCCTGTCCCAAATACGCTTTACTTTGGTTGTGTTCTATTTTACTCAAAATATTGTGTGGCAACCCTTATTAGATGGACTTAGTGCCCTTTTCTCACCAATTCTTTTAAGGCTTTATTTTCTTCTTCTTTGGGATCTAGCATTCCTGCTTTATCAGCTACAACGTAATGCTGCACCCAGGAAGTGGGGGAGAAGGGGGTTCAAGTTGTAATGCATCCAAAAAATCAACAATTTTGCATTAATACTGTATTGTCGGCAAAATGGCTCATCATACTCCCCCTAAAAAGTTGTTCGGTACGCCCCTGGGCGTAGACAGTGATAATATTCAGACATTCAATTACAGGTAACACTTTATCGAACAAACATTCTCTGCTGTGGTGTGGACTTCTGAAGAAGAGGAACGGTGTTTTTTCCTCGAAAATTTAAGTGAACTGTTGTGGCAATGTTCTTGGAGGTGGTAAAAATGTTACCTGTAATTTAATTTGTTAGACCGTTTAGTTTTTGTAGAGGTTATTAAAAATGACAAATGAGAATTGCTAAATCCCACCTTAGAGACTGACATCATAACCACTTTCAATGTCTTTATTCATATTTATGTACATTAATTTAATTGTGGCTTCACAACCTTGCCTTCAACTTCATTAATGTTCAAGCATCTAACTAAGATTTAGCTGGCAACTGTGCCTGTATTCTTTCGCTTCATTTACAAGGACTTTTTTTGTAAACCGTATATGGCACCTATGCATAAAGTCACATAGTCGGTACAGAAAGTTGCACGACAAACCTCAGACATACGCAAAGGTCCTCACACGATGGACAACTTTGCACCGCACACACCAGCTTTGCTAACTAAACAAAAACCAATGTTAATATTTTCTTAACAAACTAGTCATAATTTCAAAATGCTAAGATTTCTGTTTGTAAAACAATTTAATGATTGGTTGAGTGCGTGAGATGTGTAGCATCTCAAAGTAGGGAGACCCACAATTACAGTCTAAAAGATTGACATAATGTCCAATTTAGTTTGGTTAACAGAAATTACTCGATTCACATTCAACACAACATCAAAAGTTTCACGTAAAAGTCAACTATAGGTGAATTTTCAGTGCCTCACATCTGTGTAGTTGTGAAAATTTTTACAGTTGCTTGGAAATTTTCTGAGGCTTGGCCTGAAAAAGTAGCAGATGTCAGCCACTGAAAATTCGCCTGAAATTGATTTTACATGAAACTTTTGGTGTTGCTTTGACTGTGAATGTGAGTAAGATCAGTCGATAGCAGGTAACAAATTATAATTTCTGTGGAAGGGCAATGTTAACTAATTTCCATTGAATGGTCGAGTCAAAATATGCCCCTTTGTTACACAAGTCTGCCTAAGGCCACCTTATTAACGACTTGTAAAGTCTTCTAGAAATGATCAGGAAGGTCTCCAATTTAGCAACAGGCCAGCAGCAACAGAAATCTTGTAGAGCAGGGGATAAAAGTTTTTTGTGGCACTCATTGTTGGGAGTCGAGGTTGGAAGGACGGATATGGAGACTTAACTATCAACCTTTAAGAAACAACAAACTTAATGTAAGCTTGAACGAGTGAGCCGTGAGGTTAAGCGAGAATTCAGATTTGCAAACAACTGCAAGCATTCGAGTGAAGAATATTAATGAACTGCACTCAACAACCATTCCCTACAAGATTCCTATTTGCAAAAAGCTGGGCAACAAATACGTCATGAAAGACCCGAATAGATGAGCAAACAAACTTATAGTCAGTGGATCCGTACGTTAAAGAATCGCAATGAAAAAATATCATGAACCTGAAAGACAAACTGCACAGATTGAACGGCTAAAGGGAGCGAAAATGTGTACTGTAGCTTTGTTAAGATACTAGCTGTACCATTTACGAAGTCTTGCCTTTTTGGTTTCACCTACTCGTTCGTCTAAGATGTTTAATTTGCTTTTTTAACCCGGACTTCAGACATTTTTAGGAACCTGGCCATGATCCCCAAACAAGTGTAATAGTAATGTAAAAGTAGGCTTCATTCCACCCGAATAATACTACCTATTTAAAGCCATGGGCGCACGCAGTTAATACAGTTAATATGACAAACATTGGGGGTGGGCATTAAATAAACCATAACCCTGGTGAAACAACTGTGAGGCTTTTTTTTTATTACTTTGAATGCTATTATTTCGAGCCATAGTTGAAGGAAAAATATACCCAATTTCACAGTTCATCATCTGGAAAATAGTTTGTGGTGTGCTAATTTTTCGAAAGGTACTACATAACATTATGTTCACGACGTCTTTCTTCTTTAAGCATATTTTCTTGGCTATTTTTTGGGCTGTTTGTACATTGGAGAAGTCGACTTATCGCTGCTCAAAATGCTTTACCAGTCGCCGGGTCCAACGTGGAAACAGCCAAAAAACGGCAGAGAAAATAAACCTTAAGATGAAAGAAGTCGTGAACATAATGTAACGTCTTTCAAAAAATGAGCACAGACTATTTCCTTTGAAATTGCATATATTTTTCCATCAACAATGGCTAGAAACCATTTCTGTCTAGGTAGGGTGTTTACTTATTTTGGAAAATTCTGTGATTCAGCATAATTCACATACCTGACCTAGATTCAATATAACATTAATGTAATACATTTATTTCTGACCCCTCCTCCCCTTTTTCGCCTTCGCTCGCCCTGAAATTTTTCTGTGGCCTTCCCCTTTTCGTGTTAAACTGGGAATTAGCAAATATACACAAATGTTTAAAATTAT
>JAHWFP010118779.1:48983-60274 GCA_023313725.1 Lithobius niger | reverse complement strand
GTGGGCCCTTAGGTCTAGTACTTTTTCCGCAAAGAAACCATTTTTAGTCGGCCGGGCTGGGGGCCGGCAAAATGGACTTTCTTGTGCTGGAAAAAGTACTATACCTGTCAATTTTTGCATTGACAGGCCGACCTCGTCAAATTAGGTGGCGGGCACCTTTTGATCGGGTTCCCTGGGGATCTGAGGGAGGCAGCTGTTGGTTCAGACAAGACGTGGAATTTGGAGAGATTAAAACTTGGCAGGGATTCCATGCTTTCCGTAGTTTTACCAGGCTGTTTGTTTGATGTACCAGTTTGGATAGACCTCAATTCCCTTCGAAAATTATGTTCTGAGATGGAGAATATGATTAGCTGTTTTCCGGCTCTTTTTTCCATGTGGGATGGTGGATGGATGGTTTCCCCTTTTTGGTGGTCTTCCAGTTGTGGATTCTTTAGGCTGGATGCGGTAACTGAAAGTTCTTCGGTGAAGGTAGTGGACTGGATGAAATGGGGGTTGGACCCATAGAACTTCCGAGGGTCTGACGTGGTGATAATTCGTTTATCCTTTAAGTGTTTTTATTTAACTTTAAAATGGAACCTGGAGCTAAGATTGGGTCGGGTCGTTACCCCCCCCCCCCCTTTTTTTTTTGCAAATTGAAATAAGTTATCACGATAGGCCGAAAGACTCATTGTTTTACTTGGTAACAGAAATTAATTAAACATGGTACGCTATTTACCAAAATTGTCCCTTGATTGTCACAAATCAGGGTGCGAATTTTCGGTGGTCTTTATCTTTTTGACAGATCTCCCACCTTCCTCAGGCACTTCGAGCGTTGAATGCCTTTTGACTTGGAGAAACGGGAAGTTGTTTTGAATTTCCCGCACGTGTTTGTGCTTCCGGTTTGGGAGGAGGGATAAGATGCGGCGAGCCGTGGCTCCATCTGTGGAGCTTGGGAAGAGATAGGAGGGAGGAGCGCTTTCCACTTGCAATTCAATCGTTGTGTCAATTCTGGTGTAATAATCCGATTGACATCGCAATGTGAGGCTTCTTGGGAAGCATCACATTGCGATGTCAATCGGATTATTACACCAGAATTGACACAACGATTTCATTTCCCACGATTTCATGGCCGAAAGGGTAGGAGAAGCAGCCGTCACGCACAGTGGCTTGAGGCAAAAGATGGCTACTGACGTGAAGTGGCAGCGGCAACGAGGTTCATAGATGGAGGTGACGCAGAACTTGATGAAGGTCCCAGGCCACAACGGATTTATCGGTGTGATCGAAGCTTGGACGAAAGTGGTGGAAGTGGCTGAAGCAACCGGACGACAGGGTCTCGGGAGGGCGACGGGAGTAAGATGAAAACGGTGAGCACCGGTGTAAGTAGAAGGATGCTTGACGAAAGCAGTGACGACAAGGTTCATCGACAATTGAGGTTTTCGAGCGTGACGGGTGGCCCATGATGGGAGACACGGTGTACAAGGAATGCCGTGGACGACAAGGGGTTGTTGTCCGTGGTTGGTCCTGGACGACAAGGAGATGGTGTTCGTAAACAGGTTTGACCGATTATGAATCGACCAAGCCGTTGACGACAGTAGATGGCCGTTGAAAACGACGTGTTGGAGAGCCACCGGGCGTAGGCCGTGGAGCGAGAAGCAGGAGGCCAGCTGGGTGGTATGCGGCCGAGAAGAAGGGAAAGAGACAACCCCGGTTCAAGTGTCGAGCGATACCGGGAGACGACGGGAGGGAGCCACGACGACTTCATTTCCCACGAAGATTTCATCATTTTAAAAGGGCAGGAGTCATCTCCGGTAAAGGTGTGAAACGATCCCGGGAGACAACAGGAGGGAGCCACAACGACTTCTTGTCCCACGAAGATTTCATGGCCGAAAGGGCAGGAGAAACAGCTGCCAAGCACGGCGGCTTGAGACAAAAAGATGACCAGCCCGGGTAGCTTCCATTCTTATAGGGAGAACCGCGCATGCGCGGTTGGTTGTCTGAGGCGGCCAACGCCCACTGATAATCTCAAGCAAGGGCAGCATCGTTTGAGACAAAAATGCAACAATTGACAGGTATAGTACTTTTTCCAGCACAAGAAACTAATTTTGTCTTTAAAATTCCATTTTCACTTTCATCCGAAAGAGATTCTGTGAAAGAAACTGTGCAACGAATCACTTTCAACTTGGGAAAACATGTTGGAATTAAGTACGCAGTAAAAAAGGCTGGAAGAAGATGAACCCGAATATTTTCCATTATCTGTTCGTCGAATATTTGCCAAACTCGGTGTTTGTGAAGTGTTTGAACATACAGCGTACTGAATTCCAACATAAAGTGGAAATTCTGCCTGAAAGCTTGTTCTAGCAGCATAACCTTAGTTCTACAAGTATAGAAGACACTCCGTAAAATGTTTTTGCTATTGAAAATTTGGCCACATAGCTAAACTAAAAAGGTTTAGGAATAAATTAAGAGCAAGACGTAAAGAAGCCCCCTACAAAGTAAAATGAAAAAAATAGACCACTTGGAAAAGCAAACTCGACGAAACTTACAGGCCTACCCGACGTCGAGAAAGCACTATGTAGAGCTGAATGCATCAAATAGCAAGAGCCTGCTATTTGGACAGTACAGCTACAGACACCTTTCATCACAAAAGTATAAACTTTAAAAAAAATTTGAAGTAGCCAACAAACAATGCAAGTACAGTTAGACCCCATTATGATGATAAATCTTTTATAACAATGCTATTTCTGAAGCCCTTCACGCAACAATGCCTGCAAAAGTGATTGTTTATTTCCAAACTTCCATGGACTATCAGTTATAAAGAGGTTTCATTGTATCGGGCATACGAGATGTTGACCTAGTTCTGCCTGACGCAAATAATGGTAGTAACATCACCCTGAATAAGGTATTCTATGGTTTTGACCTAGATGGCAACTTCCTTTCAGTCAGTAGTATAGAGGAATTACCTACAAGTTAAGTTTCAAGGCAGAAAAGCTACAGTTATAGACAATGATGGTTCAGTCATTTTAACAGCAGAGAGAACCGACCTTATCTACCCCAATAGCCTACCCCAATAGCCTATCTGACCAAGAGCAAAACCGAAACACTATTGCACCAGAGATTGAGTCACCTCAACAAAGCCCCAGTCAAGCAATTGATCCAAGAAAACGAACGCGTCACAGCCGTCGGAGAAAGAAACTCACAAAAGGATCGCTCTGCATTACCTGCATGAATTGAAAGCTCATACGATTATCATTTCCTAAAGACTGGAAAGAGACAAAGACCCTGGAACTCATCCACTCGGACGTCATAGGGAAGATTACCCCACCTCGAAAGGAGGCACAAACTATCTAGGAACATTAATCAACGATTATACAACGATTAATCAACGATTCTTCATTGGTGCACAATGAAGAAGTCCGAGGTCCTTCAAAAACCCAAGAGTACAAAAACTAAGTGGAGAAACAACAGGGGAAGAAGATTGAAAATCTCCATTCCGGTAAAGGCGGTGAGTACCTCAGCAGGAAATTTAACGAATACTTACGAAAACACTTGATGAGATGACAACTAACAGTTCCTAGAAATCCCGAAAAAACTGGAATCATACTCACTTCCTGTTACATAAAACGAAAACAATCAAGTCCTCCATAGTAAAGTTGCAAATTTTCCGTGGCTGATAACTGCCACCTTCTTCAGGCAAAAAGTTCTTCAGGCACTCCAACAAACTACAAACTAAGAATCCCCACCCCATCAAGCCTCTCGAGTTCTCTGGAAGGCTACTGCCTGGCACCCCAGATGACGTTCCTTGACGACATCCCTTCATTGACTAGATCACAACGAATGGGCCGACCTAGGTACATGGCTAAGTGGCAAAGTCATTACCAGGTCATGTGAACTACGGCGACTGCGAATTGCATGGGGCCTGGCAACATGGCAACATCTCCAGAACTTTCACACTGTGCATAGAGGGGATGTCGCCCAAAGTAGGAGCTCCATCTAAATTTGATTTTTTATTGTCCTTTCTAGATGGTAAAGTTATCCCATGTTCTTGGCCACACCAGTGCTAGGAACGACAACAGATGTTCTAGATGGACAAGTATCTCTCTTTTTTCGGGTCATGACAGAGCTACAATTAATTTTAGACAAAAGAGTATGTTTTTTTTTCTAGGGCCATGCAGTAAATAGAATGAGTTTTTATGCCCTTTTTTATGTGAGTGCACTTGCAGCTACGGTCTCACAGTGTCATCCTTACGCGTTTCCTGTTTGTTTAGCTTGACTTGACAAACATTTAATGACTTTTCCTGGCTAGCCTTGGCACCATCGCTCACAGACTTGTACGTTCTGGCGACGTCGCACCACGCTGTCACGTCGCCAACCTGGCCAACACCTTTTCATCGGAAAACGAGTACACTAGGCATCAAAGGAATCTCAAAAAGGGTTCCGTGTTGAATTGATGGCAAATTTGCTCCAACGGGAGAACCACTCTCAAGTAACTGCAGCCAGGCACGTGGGTCAGATCGATCGGACAAGCGGGGGAAAGGGGGGAGGGGAAAGGCTGAATCTCAGTTAAAGTCGTGGTTAAGGTTGAATCTCCTACTAGCATAGTGAGGTCCAAAGCGGCTGCAACCCGTCTGACATTTAACTTCTGCCCTCACTTTATTTCGGATACGTAATTGCGCACTCAAGTTCATAATGTGGTCGCGACAAAGTTCATAAACTCGACAGGTAAGCCCGGAGGGCCAAAGCTGACCCCAACTGAGCCCGGCCCGGCCCAGCCCACCCCGCAGTTGGAGCAAAAATGCAGCGATAGAATTTGAAATGGGGGGGGGGGGGTTTGGCCAACAAATTCCTATCAGGTCAACAGAGAACTCTGCTAATGTCACTCTAGGTCGAGTGAATTATGTGAACCAGAAAATGCGGTACGTTGCCACGCAACAATTCAAAATTACTTTTCATTTAGGAAATTTTGTATGGTTCGTAACTCCTGAATGCTACCAACTGCGCTTGACAACTGTCGGACGTGCCATTTTAACTCAATACTTGCAACTTTGGCCTCGGTGTGCTGTAGACGATTATCAGACGTATTAACATGGAATTCACACATCTGACATCGGCTGCATGCAGTGCCAGGGAATTTTGCATGCGAGCACACTTCTAACTCGACACATTCTCAAAAAACTTTTTTAAATTGCACATTTTGTCGAAGAGAAAAATTACATGACCTCCTTGGTCTGTGCCCAAACGAACGTAGAGTACTGGTGGCAATTCCTGCTGGGATGTGAGCAGGTACGCCACATGGTGGGGAACTCGAAATCTTTTAAGTTTAAAGGTTTGGGCATAGAGCTTTACATAAATGATTTAAGCCAATAACTAAAGGGAAGTTTTTATGGATGAAAGTAAAAATAAATAAGAAGATCTCGTTTTACACGGGTGATACCATACTGGCCCGATTGTAAGGCGACTCGAATACAACGTGAATTGCCATGTTGGGCTCATAAATTCAATAAAAGTAAACGGGCAGGATTATAAAGCAGAAGACTCGTCCAAAATTCTGCCAGTGCCTCTCTTACTAATATAGTTCTTATCATAGTAACCAACTCGGTTTAGAGTTGGTTTAGCCAATGCTGACTCAGAATATTTTTCGTCATGTGTGTTTTTTTTTTTAATTGTGGACCACATAATAATTTGTAGGGTGCACTTTTGGTTATATTTTAGTTTTTGCTAAATACTTCAAAAACTATTTCAGCTGCTCATTTCTGATTAGCACCAAAGAATAGCTCTCAAAATGGTGATTCAAACGGTGTAATCAAACTTCAGAATCGTAAAAATTAGGCCAAGTTACGGATTTGGACACAAGTATAAGAAGAAGTTGCAGTTTTAATGAAACAAATTCAAAAAAAAGTACTGTCTTTTATTCGGGCCAGTGTGCATGTAACTTTTTTTTTTACATATTATGCAGTAACACTAACAAATAAAATATTATCTGCTAACCTGTAGACGCCCATTAGTTTCCAACTTACATCAATGGAATTGTTATGGCTCGGGTATTTTTACGTATCCTGATGTAATGTTTACGGCAATGGGTTCCATTGTAACAGTTCTAAACTCAAGCACTAATAATGGTTGCTGACTTTTTTTTAGTACTTTCATATTTAGCTGACAGATTAACAAATTACTGTCCAGAACACTTGGTTCTTCAATCCCCAGACATCTTTCAAGAGTAGCATGCTGTACTCTGCTAGTATTGGTTAATTGTACATCCTACCCATTTTAGTCAAGCAATTCTTTAACTGACAAGTCAACATTAATAAAATTTAAATTCTTTAATACTTCAAGAATCAACATAAAAGAATAATCATCATCAGGGCAATTTACACTGCAATATAGGATGCCATTTTCAGCCAATAAATAAGGTTAACGTTTATCCTTCACGGGAAAAATATTCCTGGAAAAAATTGGTCCAACTCAGAAAATCACTCCTCCCACAACATTACCTGCTTCCCGCTAACATGGCTACCATTGCAGTTAAGAATATGTGAAACTCAAAAAATTCAGTAACTTCACCAATTTACAACCGAGTTTGACATTCCAACACAAAATTTGTCGTCTCGACGAGGGCGTTTAGTGCATCTCACTAGTAAACCCGGTAATCCGTAAATTTTTTCAAAATAGGCTGCAGCAAACAAGTATTCTCATAGCTTACCTGTAGCCTTTTCATAGAGTTTGAGTCTGGGTCAGCCTTAACTTTGCAGGCGACCAACAGTTGGGCCGTAGAGCTTGCAACTTGCTTGGCAGAAGAGATCAGCTTCTCCTCCGTGGCGTGACCTTGCACAAGAGAATTGGCAGCTTCACATAAACTATGTGTTGCTGCGGCAACCAAACGTGCCTGCGATAAAGTCAAACACACATCATTATTTTCAAACTCGTGTAAAGAACAGGGTAGTTAAAAGTCCATACCAAGTTATTCAAGTCTGCTATTTTATGTTAAAACCAGTTAGATAGCACGCCTCTTTATAAAGTATATTTCATTACTCTACAACTCTTGAAAATTTTTGTTACAAAGAAATCACTCCTGGTTATATCAAATTCCTTCGTATCTTACCAACATTATCGTCTTATAGTATTATTGAATGCAGTAGTCCCCAATAAAAGAAGTAAAGATACAAAATTATATTCTGTTCCATCACTATAAAATTAACAGTACGAATATTCATTTTTCTCACTGATTCGTTGTTGTCTGTATTCCCTAATATAACACTCCCTAATATAATCAAACAACTTATAAGACGATATATCAACATCGAGTAGACTTGGATCATTGTTAGTTGGTAATGAAAGTTTACCAACATTCTGATTTTGCTTGTAAAACCAGTTCTTTGATGCTTTTGATTAACTTTTGCCATAAAGTTGTTAAGTATTGACATAGCTTTCTGCAAATTGTTGTCATCCTGTTGATTCAAGTAGACCTATGACTCGAGTTACTTTACTTTCATACAAATTTTGTCAAATTGAGTATGCAACAAAGATAGTAGCTTATGATAAATGAAAGAAATTATATACTGGTTTGTTAGTAAATGAAAGTTAGTATTAAATGAAATAATGCTTGACAATGAACTATCTTACCGCAGAGATCAATCCTTCCGACCATTGTCCATCATCTGACATGTACTGCGGCCGACTGCTAACCTAAAAGGAAGCAAGAACGCCACAAAACACTAAGTGGGGTTAATGAACATGCAAACAAGCGAAAGCTTTGTTACGCCTTGAGCATGCCACACATCACTCCAGGTTACAAGTGCATGAAGGGTTGGCATTACTTATCCAAACTATAAAGAACATGCAACTACCTATTCAAAATGACAACATCAATTGAACATGAAAGATTGTTGGCTTTGATGCCAATCGCTTTCTAGAGTACATGCCAAAATTTTTGTCATCAGGGTGCAAAGGATAGAGCGAACAGTATACACAGCCACTGGAACAAACTGTTTCCTTCATTTTATTTAGATACCTGTTATGGTAAAGCCACGACAGGCCATCCGAAGAATGGAACAGGAAAGTGTCAGGTCATGCCGGTACTTATTCAGACATTAAGGGGGCCAAAAAACATTGCCACTTACCCAATACCTGTATTCTTCCCAAGACTGTGTGTAAATCAACATAAAGAGGAATTAGATTTTAAACCTCAATTTTGTTTAAAATCTAACTTTAGTTTCCTGTATAAATAATGTCAATGGACATCAAAATAATAAAGGAACCAAATTTTGAAAAAAAAAAAAATTAAGATAACAGAAGAAACTCGTGTAATTATATGTAAGAATTAAAACATAGCTTATCGCGGTTTCAATGAAAATATACGGTAAATCGTGTATTAAAAGCCCACCCCTCTATTTTTGCCAAATTAACAGCATAATTAACAGCCCATGGGCGTTTAATCCACGATTTACGGTAATAGTTACAGCTATACCTATGCCGTGCGTTAAGTTGAGCAAACTGGTTGAGCAAACTCTTTAAACACCTCAATTACTAAAATTAAAATTGAAGAATGTTCTGTTTTTGTTACTGACAGCTATTAACTTTTTTTAAACACAGTGTCAAATCCAGTTATTCATGCTAACTGTTAATACAAGTTACCGATTAAATTAATGTGCTACAATACATAATTTTTTAGTAGAATCTTGTTGACTACACATTCGCGAACTTACCTTGCCTGCCATGACAAGTTCTCGTTGTGCTGCCGAAGCAGCTTTGACGAGGGCAGATGTCGCCGCTGCAATAGACTTGCAAGCCTCAAGAATCATCTCGTCAAAATTTAGACTTTCATCAACATCCTGAAAACAAGAGTAAAAATTAAGGCACAATAAGCATCTTAAGGAAAACTTAAACTAAAGAAAATGCTTTATGCACTAGGATTACACCACTTTTTCAGAAAAAAATTAATTTTAAGCTACCTGAAGTCGCCTAATGAAATGACGTTATTTTTGTTATGCAGTCACTCCTTAAATTTGCCATTACATATGCTTAAAAATTGTTCAAAAGGTACTCTCCAAAAGTTAGGAAAAACACTATAGTACCAGAAGTTGATGTAGCTTTAGGGGCTATGCCCGTACTGCAACAGAGAGCTTACAGAACTCCACCATACCATCTAGCAGATTGGGTCGGGGCCGTTCTAACCAGTCGTACTACCTCAAATTAGCTTCGTATGGTTCATATTTGACATAATAACTGCAAGCTCAAAATGATCTAAGGCGTAGACTGACAGGCGGAAATTACTTTGGATACTAGGGAAACTAGTGAGTACGGGAAGTTAGGAACTGATGAACGGGACGGTGGAAAGTGATCTTCAGTGAATCTTTTGAAATTTTAACCAGAAGTTTAACTAAAGTGCCAACCAACGAGATATAAAACTTCAAATTAAAAGAGTTAACCAAAAGTCTAGAGAGAATGAAATTTGCATGTATAGATGCCTTACAAAGCAGTTTAACAAGCAGTTAGGTTTACTGACACTTACACTCAATTCAATTGTTATACTTAACAATGCGGCTGGGCAAATTTTTGATAAACATTTAACATGTGGTCACGTTGAGCAGCTTGTTAGTCTTCTTCGGGCGTGTGTTTTCTTGTTGGAGAGTCTGTTATTCATATCGTTAATAGCAGACATATTCAAACGACACGACTCCCACTACTGTTCAAACGACACGACTCCCACCACTGTTCAAACGACACGACTCCCACCACTGATCTTGTCAAGACCTGTCGAGAGGCTCCCTGATTTTCCAACTTTGACCGAGTTTGTTCATCAGTATGGGGTGCACTAGGTGCAGACCAGACAGCCTCTTGGCGAGCCTTCACAAGGTCAGTGGCAGGAGGAGCTTCGTTTGAATCCATATACAGTTAACAATGCGACGAACAGTGATTACAACAACAAAAACGCACGTACGAAGAAGACAAAAAGAGCTACACAACGTGACCATACGTTAAATGTTTGTCGAATATTTGTCCAGCAGCATTGTTGAGTATAACAATTGAATTGAGCGTTAAGCATACCGAAAATACAATAAATTACAATACTAGGATTTATATATAATACTGTCTTTTCTTTTACCGTGCATATGGTAAATTTTTTAGCTCCACGAAGATCTAAAGTTGGGTAGGTTTCGGAGAATTTAAGAGAATTCCTAATTCAGCCAATGATACCAATAGAAATACGACACCAACAATTTTATCTGTCATTTACTGATAACTCTATGTCATACAGAAAAATTACTACATTTTGCCTGGTTTGGCTTTCATGGACAACCAATTTTGAACGCATCATTCACAAGCGATCCTGCAGTTTTCCCTCCTGGTTCAAATAAGGCAAGGTGCACGCACAATGTCAAGATCCTAAATAGAACCTTGATCCAGGCGAAGGTACTACATCTAAGCCTGCGTTGTAATGATGCGTTTAAAATTCGTTAACAATGTTGTATTTAAGGACTGCTTAGTAATTCTATGCTAAAGCCTCAAAACAAAGAAACTGAACCACATGTACATAAATATGCATCATTACATGTGAGAGTGTAGAGACCATTTGCAATTTTTCTTGGTGACTGATGTGGAATGACCCTACTCTCTAAAAATGGATATGACACATAGCACACCCATTTTGGGCAGGGATTTTAATTCTTCAGACTTGCTCTGCTTGATAGGGGTTACTTCGAAGTGCTGCGACCACACTGCTCAGTACTTATATGTCTGATTCTTGGTTGAAGAAAATCCACAACCAAGAATATCAAACATATCTTACTGAACTGTGTACAATCTTGAAGCATTCTTGGACTTTTATCTTCGTGTAACTCTTCCACAAAATGCAGACGATGCTATCTTTGCACACAAAACAAAAATGGACACACATAATGAGCAAATTTTTACCCAAACTTCAACTAAATAAACAACCTAAAAACGTTGGTGAAACCAACCATCCGATGCAGTAGTATAAAGTTATCATAATCACAACAAGCCTGATGAAAAAAGTCGACATTCAAGCACAAAACACCAGTAATTGATTGACATTAGAAAATTTGCACCACTGATTTTTAGGTTGTGTATTTAGTTAAAGTTTAAGTAAAAATTCGCTCGTAATGGACACAAATGCCAATTAACAGTGAATATCAACTTTCCAAAATTATCAGAAAATCACTGAGGAACAATTTCAAAAGTGTGAAAAATAAAATGGTTTGTTTTGGGATATACCAATTTTGGTGTGGTAAACATGATCATCGATTTTTTTTTTCAAATCCGTGAGGTAAATAAAATCTCTAACTTAAAAGGGGCTG
>JAHWFP010118779.1:0-39962 GCA_023313725.1 Lithobius niger | reverse complement strand
TTTTTGAATGGCCCATTTGGATGCATACGCGACTTATTTTTACCATCTCAGTGTTATATGGAAAATGCCCATTTTGCCGGCCCCCAGTCTGGCCGGCTAAAAATGGTTTCTTTTGCCAAGGAAAACATACTTAACCTGTTAATTTTAGCGTTACATTGATCCTCAATGTTGTTTCCCTGGAGGTTTCTTGACTGCATGTAGCCGCCTGCTTGCAAGCCCTCCTCTATAAAAGCAAGAGCGTGAATGCTTTCGTCATTTATTTTCCTCTCAATGTGTCAGGCGGCGACTCGAGAGGGGAGGTAGGGCGGGTTTGGCAAGTATGTTTTCTTTGGCAAAAGAAACCATTTTTAGCCGGCCAGACTGTGTTTTCTTTTTGCCTTGGAAAACATCTTAATCTGTTTTTTTTTTTTTTGCATTAACAGGAGACCTCGTCAAAGATAGGTGGCGGGCACCGCCTTGACGGGCACCCTGGGTTGCAAACAGGCTTATCCCCCAGAAAATGTATTTAAAAATTTCGCACTTTATTCAGAACATTGGTGATGAAGCAGGAATTTTGGTCTTAATTGTGGTGGCTCTTGAAAAGGACCGGTGGTTTAAAGATGGATCTTGCTTCCTTCTATGGTTGGCTTGATTCCATCAATGGGGTGGCTTGCTTTGTTCCGAGTTCTTAAGGGGGCTTGACTACGGTTCTGGCTGCGACGAATGGTCCCAGCCGGTGTAGTCTCTTTTCTTCTCTTGACATGTCCCTTAGGTAGTGCGAGGTGAAAGTTGTTGGATTTCGCCAGAATGCTGCTGCTAGGATTTCTTCAATCTGGATGGCGATGTGGAGATTGCTCTTACTTTGTGTGCCGTTACTGTCATGCTACCGCACATGTTGCCATGTTTGTCGTAAGCTGCTTCGATGTTGTTTTTAATGCAGCGTGATACCATTGCAGCGGAGGTTTCACCAGATTGTAAGTCTGTAGGGAGGAAAAGTTGATTCTTTCTTTTTCGTAAGGTTGTTGGTCGTTTGTTCGAGAATGAGCGGAGTTAAGCAGAAATGTGGTAGTCATCGAGAAGTTTAGTTTTGTTTGATGCTTTGTTTGAAGTTTAGTGATAAGCGGTAGACGAGGATTGTTGAACCTTTGAGTTTGTCAATGTTGAAAAGGTCATTAAAGAATATTTATTTTTCTTTTTTTAGATCTGGTAGAGTGGGGTCGATTGGATTAATTTCCCTTGTGATACAGCAATGAATCCATTTGGTCCAGTGGTTGTCGTACATTCGGTTTGTTGAGTCTCAGGTTACTTTTGAGGCAATGCGGTTGGCCTCCTCTTGATGAATTTCAGCATTTTGAGGAGTAGGGATGATAGCCATGTTTTCCAGGTGTTTTGGGTGGTTTTGTGATGGTACAAGATGGTTTCGATGTCAATCAAGGAGTTACATATGATTCAAGTCGAGGGGTGTTGTGCATCTTCTTCAAGAAGTGGCACATTGATTTACTTGTCTTTTCCAAATTGCAGAAGCGAGCTGCATGGATGCAATTTCACGCCAGTCTGCAGAGGGGATGGTCACGTAGACCGTAGCATGGGTTGTTATTAAATTCACACTTCTTGTGATACTGGCAAACAGATGTGCAGGTCTTTGCGATGTAGGTTCTTGAGTCCGGGGCAGTTGTTTTTCTCTGAATTTTCAATAGTTGGGATGCGGCTGAAATTAATTTCTTCTGTGTCGGGTTTCTTTACCATAACTATGTTTTATTGTCTTTTCCCAGGTCCAGTGGAACGCCATATAGCCGTGAAAAAAATTGGTTACGAAGGTCGTCAAGTGATGCTTGCGAGAGGCGGGAAACGAAAACCCTTGGAACGGTGCGACTGTTAATTGGGTTGGATCGGTCCATTTGGGAGTGAGGAAGGATGCAGCGGTAGCGCTGCCTGTTGCGTTTTCGTGTGGACTGCACGACGTGTGTGTTGATGCAAGACGGGATCGGTTTGAAGGTTGGTGGTCCGAAAGACGCAGTTGAAAGGAGCCTCCCGGTGAGTTCGTTGAGTCGGTGGTGAGGTGCTTTCGTGGTTTTCATTTCGTGGATAAGACCAGATGTACGGCCGGGAGCCCAAGGAGGTGCTGCGGTTTAGGTCGATGTTGTTGGCTTTTCGGAAAGGACGAAAGGGAGCATATCGAGGGGCTTTCGAATTGAGTCCACTGGCAAATAGGTGTGATTCGATCGGTTCGAGCTCCTGGTTAAGGATCCATGGAGTCGGACGGAACGAGACTTTTGGAAAGGGTTTTCGTTCTTCGTTTTCGTTTATTCAGTTTTGTTTTTTTGTTTGCTTTTTTTTTTTGAGTTGTCATGGAGTGAAAGACTTTGAGGCAAACTTGGAGGGAAAGGGAATAACGAAAGATTCTTCGTTATTTTGGGGGGGAAGATGATTTTTCCCATTTCAACGGAGGAACGAAAGAATAGGCGGCCAATTGTCTTGATATGTTCTTCCTTTCTCTGCTTGGGGTGATCCGAAAGAGGCCAAACGGTCAGTCGTTTTAGGATTGGGGTTGGTCTTGGAAAGCGACGGGGAGAAACCCACGTTGTTTTTCTCTCCAGTGGCGGAACGAAAGTAACTGATGGTGATCAGCTATGTTTTCCGCCTTTCCGAAAGGGCGAGTGATGCTCATTCCTCCGCAAGGTGGATAGCCATCCGAGAGAGGCGGCTTTGTTTGGTTTCGGTGTAGGGTGGCTTGTCTTGGTTTATGGCTTATCCGAAAGGGCTAAGTTAGGGGAGTCTTGTCCGTTGAGATGGCGGGTGATGCGCATGGAGTACGGACAAAATCCTTGTTTCGCAAGAGTTGTTGGACGGTGGAATGAACCAGAGAGCTCCCCCCCCCCCCCCCCCGGGGGGGGGGGGGGGGGGGTGGAATCGTCTTGGGTTCCAGTGGTGGGGCGAAAGGATTGTCTGACTCTTCCAGGTGGTGATAGGCCAAGGTCGTTCACTACGTCGAGATGGCAGGCAATCAGTAGTGGTCGGACGATGAGTGGTCGAGACCTGCGAGATTTAGGACGGTGGATCAATCCCAGAGATGACGAAAGGGGAGCCACGGTGTCTTCGATTCTGTCGGCAGGACGAATTAAAGCTGGCAACTTGTTTTGGTCCATGGTTCCACGAGGGTCAAGGGAAACCTTGTTTACGTCGAAGTGCTAGACGATACGAAAGTTGGTGGACGACGAGTTGTCATAACCAACTGGTTTTCGGACCGTGGATCAATCCCGGGAGGCACGGTAAAGGAGCCAGTATCTTCGTTTCTATCGGTGGAATGAAAGGCCTGCTGACGAAACTTGCACTGGTTCAGGCCTTTTGATTGGAGAAGAGGGTTACCTTCTTCGTCGTGATGATTGATAGTCTGAAGAGTGGAGATGAACATGCTTTCGGAAAGCGACAACGGCCGAAAGAGAACGTTGATTGATGGCTTGCATCGGATGGTGTATCGAATCTTGATTCGGCAACAGTACTGGAGCATCGGTGAGAGTTCTTTAAGTGGTGAAACGAAAGAATCTGTCAGCAAGTTGAGGTTGATGATGCTTTCGGATGGGAACACGAAACGTGTTTTAAGGCATGGTGAGCAGTCAGAAATGTGGATGGACGGCGAAGCGTCGTAACCACAGTTTTCGGAGGGTGGATGGATCCCGGGAGTCAACGAGAAGGGAGCCACAATGTTCTCATTTCCAGCGTTGGTCCAGGGAATGACGGTGTGGAACTTCAGGGCCGACAGTAAGTCATTAGTGGCTTCCTCGGGATGGTCAGGAAGGGACCTGGTCTTTTTCAGTGTTGAAACAGTCGATTTGAAAGGAAGATTGATGAAAATGATAGAGGTTTTCGGACGGCATAAGGGCTTGAAAGCCACAAATTATCCATTCCCACGGAGGTAGGAACGATATGTCACCGAAAGGCTGGATTATGCGCCGTCATTGTGACTGCATGCAAAATCGGAGGTGGTAAGTTAAAAAAAAGCGGTTAATGGCCAAGTCGATTGCGTTGTTTGGAGTAGATCTCATAAGGCGAAAACGAAAACTGTCTTTAAGCTTCGGTTGACGACGGGAGCGTCATCTGACTGTGTTGGCTTGTACAGGAAGCAGTCGGGAACTGTGACTTCTTCCGTCTTGAGGAGAGTCGAAAGTGGGATTGTGGGGTCTTCGCCATTTTCGTCAGTGAAGTGTATCCCTTCTCTCGAAAGAGGGGTTCGGCTGGGGCCTGAGGGGCCTGAGGGTGAGGTGAATCGTTCCCAAATGGAACTGTAAGGGTGGCAGGGTGGTTGTTTGAAGGCTTGAGCTTCTTGGTTGCTTGAGACAAAAGCTGAGAAGTGCGTTTTCGGCTTCATGGCTGGTGGTTAAAGCCATCCAGTCCCGAGTGTGAAGCATGGCATACTGATGACGTGCAAGACGGAGGCTGCGACGGGTTTTCGTTCGTGTTCTTTCGGATGGCAGCTTCGACGAACTGGACGAAAGATCCAATGGCAAGTTCCGAATCAGCAAGGGTTGAAGCGATGCAGCAGCCCGACGATAGCTCATTTTCGCCTCATGGTAGGATTCCAAGGTCGAGGGCCGAAAGCCATAGGTTGGCGAAGAAGGGGTTTGAGACGAAAGCTTGAGCAGTAGTCGTTTTCGGCTGTCTTGAGAGAGAGCAGCATTCGAAGCAGCAGCTTCCGGTGCTGCGGCCATCTTCGTCGGCGAATCCAAATTCAAAAATGAAAGGTCGGGAAACGAGAAGCGAGGTAATGCGAGCAACGTCTGGAGGAAAATGAAATGATGAAAGCGTTCACGCTCTCGCTTTTATAGAGGAGGGCTGCGCCGCGAAGGCGCAGTGAGGGCTTGCAAGCAGGCGGCTACACGCAGTCAAGAAACCTCCAGGGAAACAACATAGAAGATCAATGTAATGCTAAAATTAACAGGTTAAGGTGTTTTTAAGGGCAAAAAGAAACATGTTATTTCCTTCATAAGCCTATGGGCTTCTTTGTGGGAATTTACGGTAATAACCAGACCACTTCCGAAAAATATGTAGCCCCATGTAACCATTAACCTGCTACCAGATGCCCACATAGGGGCCAACCCCATCACAGCCTAAAAGGACTAGGAAATGTCTGACAGTAAGAGCTTGCTTGGCTTGTTGTACCTAATCCAATTATCAAAGTAACTTTAGAATGTTTCAAGACGATTTACACCCAAGCCATTAAAAGCCTTTCTTCAACCAGTAATGGTACAACGCTACCCAAATTGGTTAAAATACAATGAAAATGCAATGAAAAATGGTTACTACTGCGTATATAGTAATTCTTTTAACTTCTGCATATAGTAATTCTGTGTATATGATAATTGCAGTCTATTTTTTCTTTTGTTAAGTCATAGGTTTCCAGTTCTAGGGGAGGAAAGAGGAAGAATAGAAACTGGAAGCATGTGAACAAAGTAAAATATATGTGGACCGATTCCCTATCCAGGATAAGGTTTCACAACACTGACATCTTTTAACATGCACAATTAGTGCATTTGGGAATAAAACGCTACTTAACTGTGTCAGGCTGTTGTATTGTCCAGACATGAAAAACAACAACATGGGCAAGAACTAAATTTACAGCATGGGTATGAATGCGTAAAGAAGGATTTACTACCCAAGAACGAAGAACGTCAACAGCAAACCAACATCATTCAGATATTTTTACCCCCTTACGAGTAGCACAAATATGAACGCAGATTAGTGTACAATTATAAATGAAAGTTTTCCGTCAGATCCCATCCAGATACTTTTACCAACTGTATGGAGAAAGCAGCACTCAACTTTCAGAATCATCATTTCTGATATAGTAAGGATGGGTGTAACAACACCATGCTCCAATCGCATTCACAGATAAAAGAAACAACTTAATCAGTTTGTTTTTAAACAAATCTTTCATAACTTTGTTCAACTTGCCGAGTCTTTATATAATCTCAAACATGGGCCTGTAAACACTATCTTGCACTACAACACACATCAATTTAAGTGTGCGATGAATAAGCCTGTGTTCGAACGGCAATGTAATTCACTGCTAAAATAAAACTAAGTTAATTCAATAACTTACCATAACCTGTGTGAAATTATGTATTATATCAGACCACGTAAGATAAAAGGATACACAAATATCAATTTAGCCTTTTTAAAAGTTGAGCAGTAAAAATTCTGATCGCTCATCAGCACCTATCAACCAACCTCAAAATTGGATCAGGCCTTCTAACCATGGGTTATTAAACTGAGTCGTTTACTCAAAGGGGTCAGAAAGAAGTGAAGCATGGGCCGTAAAGAGACATCGAACTCAACCGTATGCCACGAATAATATCGTTTGCAACATTGCCTGGGAAAAGTGTTTCAGACAGAAAAGTAGATATTCCGAAAACTGAAAGCAAGTCCCTTTATTAGACAAATTCAGCAGTTTAAACTTTTTTTTTTAATTCCCCCAAACTAGAATTATTATTTACCATGTTTGGAGCAGTGTTGCTGAGACAAACTATTGCCGTAGCTGTCCCAACAAAGATGTGTAAAAATGTTTTGTAATCCCCGAACATAACGTTTTTGACTGGGTCAGTTAATTAAGCTCTTTGGAACCAGGGAAGGTGTACTTGGTTCTCGGCCACTTGCTTCGAGCCAAATAAAAAAAAAAGTGGATTGAATTTTCTACCGAGTCTATATAGAAGGTACAAGAATAAACTATTAAGCAAGTTTCCCTTGTAAAGCAGTCTGTCATACGCAGCAGTGGCCACTGTTAAAGAGGAGTGTAAAAAGATAGAAATATGTCAGCAACTTTGAGGGTCAGCATCAATAACGCTGAAAATTTAACTCCTATAGTTCACAACCGCAGCAGTTGAAGTTTGCGGTTCAAATCCGTACACGGTGGCCAAAACACACGCTCCCTCAAGAAGCCGTCCGACTTTGCAGGTTTGCTTTCCGAATTGGCTACACCCTATTTCTGTGGCTACCATAAAATGAAACCAGCGTCTTCAGGGTTAACCTAACACATGTACACATTAATTTTCGCATCATTCACACAAAACCACTGCCGTATTAACTAAACTACGAAATTGAGTTAAACCAATAATATGATTATGTTAAGAAAAATAGTAACTGACACAAAACGACGCAAAAAAATATCTTAACCACTCACCACGCTCCATGTGCGAGTAGGCCGACGCACACCAAGGGGGGCAGGCTATGTCCAAGGAAAGCAAGGGAGCGGGCAGCAAAAATTAGGACATCTTTCATCCATGGGTGTGGTACAAGTCTAGCTAAGATTAGCACAGCCACAAGCAGGGCAGCTGGGAGTGTCACGTAAAACATGCCGCCAAATTTAAATAAGTACCGTAAAGTAATTACTTAATTTTTTTTTCTTTTACAAATTGATCGAACTTGATCACTTGATAAAATTGTTCCGAAAGTCATCGAATCTGAATTAAAATGTAAACAGCACTGTTTGGAAAAATTCCCTAATAAATTTTGAAACATTATTGACACTCCCGACTTGAACATGTAAAGTTGTATTACGAAATGTTAAGTATTTTAAGTCATAAATAAGTGATTTATAAATAAATTAAATTTCCAAGTTATTATTAGTTTTTCCAGTTAAATTTGATAGAATTGGCTTCAGTGATTTAATTATTAAGGATGTAAACGCATTCTACAAACGTTATACAATATATATACAGTTACACATAAAAGTTAAGTTTATTGTATTGTTAACAAGAATTTTAGTGAAGGGGTTCCCAGAGAATTAGATTATGGAGTACGAATAATATTATGTTGTTTTACTGAATAAATATAGTGCTTATGTTGTGCAGGTATAGTGAAAAACATGCTTGTTTGCAACGTGCATCTTGCAAGCTGGTCTACAGAAGTACAAAGCAATATTCTAACTCTCCGCAATGTTACTCCGCTAGCCATAATACAAAGCAAATACGGTAGAAGCTTTATGAAGAATTGCCTGTGAGTATACTAAAAAATCTATAGCCCTAACTTTTTTTTTTTCAGTAGATGTAAATTGCCAAGTTTGTGGTTCAAACAGAACAAAGGTCGTAAAAGTTCTGCAACAGTAAACTAACACTAATTGTTTAGGAGAAAGGTTATAACCAACAATAAGTAGCTAGAAAATTTTAAGATAAAAATGAGCTATACAAACTATTATAAGATGGCGACTGACTTGATGTTTATGCTCCTCACTTTTTTTCTTTATTCCTTAGGTAATTTATCAACCGACTACTTTTGCTTCTGCCCTTTGCTGAAGCAGAAATTGCTCTGCTTGCTGTGCATGTTAGCCATAATTTAATGGACAACGTAACAATGAAAATTGACGGCGCTGTCTTTGTTGAGCAAACCGTGGCCGAACTTGCTCGGTTCAAAACAATGGTGAACGTATTACCTATGCTAAGATTATGTTTACTCGAGGATTAAGTCTGACAGTATCTTCACAGATTTCACGATATTAAGTCTGACAGTATCTTCCTGAAACAACAGGCAATACTCCCTGGTTAGACTAATTATGTGACGCAACGGCTACCTGCAAAGACACTCCCTAGCTAGATTGTTGCATCGACGATCTGCATTAGATTTTTGGCTGACTCAAGGAAAAACGAGCGGGTATATGTATCTCTTCAATTTAGACCAGTCCCTCGTACATTTAATCTACCCATACAGTAAAACTGTTTCAGGTCATCCCTTTAATCATACTGAGCATATTCTAAAGAGAGAGGAACTTGTAAGGGGATGGTTCAAATTATTTGCTTAACCCAACGGAAATCATTACAAGCCTGGCAAGCTACATTCTACTGGAAAATAAGCCATCGACCTCAAGCTTTCTCAGACTCCTGCTTCAAAATGAACGCAGCATTCATGCAAATGAGATGTGAAAAGGGTGTGCAAACAAAATATCCTTTCACAACAAACCACGCCATACAACAGCCATACTCTTTTTACTCGATAAGTGCAAAGCTGATAGGAAGTCAAGGCCATATCATACGCACAGAACGATTGGAAGAGAAAAAGTAAAGAAAGAAGTTCCAGAGATACTGAAAGATCATTAAAAATACGAAAGTTCGGATCAATTTCTCTCAGGAGGAGAATTAAAACATTCGTGCATAACAAATACCTTTCAGCATTTCCGCCACAGTCACTATTTCGGTAACGCAAGTAGCAATCCTCCTTGAGATAATTACCAGCGTCTGCTTTCCGTCATGGCTTGGCTTTTGAACAACCTATATACAATTTGAAATTGAAAATATTAACATTACGTGCAAAGCAAAGCACGAATGCATAATGAGCCAAACACGAAGAATTATCACAATCAAGCAGCAAATGTTTGTGGTGGATGGGTTCAACAAATGACGTCGATTACAATGCTCCATCAAAAAAATTGCTGAATAGCAGATTTGCAAACACAGAAATTTTTTTATTTTCATGAATTGTAACTACATACGTTAATATTTACATAACTATTTACATGAATTGTTAACTACACAAATTAGTGTCCGACTGTAAAATACTTTGTTAACCAACTCCGAACTTGCAATTTTCTTCCCAGCACAGGTTCCAGAGACACGTGTTTTCTGCAATTGCAGAATTTTGCAGAATTTCCGCGACTTCGTATATTACGTATTTTTAAATTTCCATCAAGTAGTTGATGCGTGGATTACCACAGGAGTTCAACGAACCAACCTTAGTGTCGCGGAATTTGCAGAATCGAGGATTTTTGCAGAAAATTTCAGAATTGGGGTAATTTTTACTGAATTGCCAAATTTGGAAAAAAAAATTGATTTATGCGCCATGGATGTTATTTTAAAATGTGTACCAGGTGAACACATTTTGTAATTTCTACACAGGTCAAGAAAGTAACTTAACTTGGTGCCTCATTTTTCAAAACACCCAAAAGTAATGCATTATGGGTTATTTTACACTTAATTTGAGTCGCAGAATTTCAAAAATTGGACGCAGAATCGTTACTTTTTCGCTGCAGAAAGCATCGCGGAAATAGTCGTTAACTTTTCACGGAAAACACGGGTCTCAATTTATGACACAACTTTGCACAAAGTTTTGTTAATTCCGCTTTTGCTATTTTTTTGACTTGCAAATAATTAAATCTAATGCCTTCTGCCAAATAGAGTAAATAGCCCTAGGTGGCTTAGCAGTAGAACTAGCACAGCATGGTCAAGTAGAACAGGGCATGGCCACGAAGTTGCAAGGATAAAAGACTGAATGAATTGACACATATTATGGATGGGTGGGATAAAGGTCCGTGTGCAATTTTTGTGTAAAAACAATTTAAAATATGAGAAACGTAAATTTCAAAAAAAAATTAGTACTTATCCTAAATACTCACTATTAGATTTACGATTAATATCGTAAATATTAATACTACATTGCTCAAAACTAAAATAATACTCAAAAAGGTTCACTGGCTCCCCAAAGTGTGGTGCTCTACTAATTCCTAGTAGGCCCTTCCACACTTACCCTTCACAATCGTTTTACAACTATACGGTTAACAGTAAGGCTGTACCTATCAGCATTTTTTTTCTGCCGAACAGATTCAGATCCGATCAGCTCAGCTACAAATTGATTGGCGTACCGATCCGATTTAGCCGAACCGATCGCTAAAGATTTTTAACAATTTATTTTTCTGGCTTACACAAACTTGGAGGCTAACAAATTTGTAGGTTAATAGGTTAATGAAAACTTTGGAATACAATTTTTTTACCCAAATAAAAGTAAAAATTTGTCCGTTATTAACCTTAGCCTACACAATCTAAAACATGTAGGCCTAGCCTAAATTAAAACAAAAGGTAACAAACATGTGGAGAAACAGAATTTATTTATTGTCAAGGGCCTGGCAAAAATGGAAAATCTGCAGGTTTTTGTTCGCCGAACAGATTTTTGCCGATCAGCCCAAAATCTGCCAAAATCTGTTCGGCTAAATCTGTTCGGTACAGCCTTAGTTAACAGCATTACACGCACAAAAACACCGTCCATCCACTTCACAAAGCCATTGATCGATCCATTGTCTGAACGTAACGGCAATATAAACACGAAGTCGATATCGGCTGACGCTCGCTGTTGGCATTACACTCATAAGCCATCTCAAACCGCCGATCCCGAATCGATCATCTCCTGGCCGAAACCCGAACACTGGCACCCCCGAATAACACTTTGCAACCCCAGGAAAGGATGGTGAATCTTCGATTGAATCATCCTCCGCATGCCAAAGCATGATCACAAGCCAATCCGCCACTTTTAGGCCTATTCGGTTGAGCGAAAAAGCGATGTGACTTCGCGTCTTTATTTTATGCACAATTTGTTTAAGACGCGAAGTCACATCGCTTTTTCGCTTTTTTTCGAAAGTAATAACACGCGTTGTGCTTGTGACGGAAGAATATCATGTGGATGTTATCATTCCGAGTACTGTAAGTTAAAAATTTCGTTAGCGCTGTTCAAGTAGTCGAAATGCAGGATTTTTTTTTTTTAATAATCAAAACATAGGACGATGGTCCCTATTATATTTCTGGACAATAATTTACAATAAATTTTTATACTCCTAAACCGCATAATTTTTTTATTACAATTAATTTTCGTGGGGCATGCAACTCTTTCATGGCAGCCACGTTGCGACCATAGATTTCTCCCTCAAGAATTGAAAAAATGGTGCAGGCCTAAAAGGGTGAAAACAAGCCATAGCAGTCGTCTTGTTAGTATTCGAAGCAGTAGAAATGATGGAAACATCTATTACCAATGGCGATTCGGCGATAAACGAAGTAGCGGTGGAAACAGAAGGCGATGTGGCATGAGGCACGCGTTTCAAACCAGGCGAAATATCCATAAGATTGCCACCCGCCATCTTGGCCGCTTCTTCCGTTAGTGGCTGCTTTTACAACAGCATGCGCACATTCAGGCAGGTTAATGCGGAGAGCAGTCATTTCCCCTAAAAGTTTGCCAAGAGTATCGCTAACATAGTTATTAACACCAGGAGGAACTTCAGAGTCATGGCTGGGTTGAGTTAACGAGGGAATTGGTGGGGTAAGCGACTTGGCTATACGAATGGAGTGGGGTCAACCGGGGACCACCGGTCGGAACAAAGTTCAAGTAAGCAGAAGGGGAAGTCTGAAAACAAGGGGGAAAACCAACAAATTCCTCACCATGACTACTATCACCCAAAAAAGCATGACTAGCCAATCGACGTGCTTCAGAAGCGGCCCTTCGGCTGGTCTTTTTCCAAGAGCGTAAAATGTTTTGACACGATTTTCGGAGTGGGGTCAAACACATAGCACACAGATTGAGAGATAAGTGGCAAGTTTGACATTTTCTACATAATAAATGCTTGTCACTCGGTGTTTTTCGACGCGTATTGAATCCTGATCATCATTCGAGGTGTGAGCGGATCATGCAAAATGTAGCACAAATGCTTGGCGAAGCACTAAACACATCCGATTAGAGCATATGCTCAGACAATTGTGAAGGGCAAGTGTAGAAGGGCCTACTAGGAATCAGTCGAGTGCCACACTATGAGGACATGAACCTGGGGAACATGAGGACATGAATCAATGAATCTTCTTAACGTTACTTTTGAGCAATATAGCACTAATATTTACGATATTAAGCATAAATCTAAATTGTTAGATGACAGTGAGCTTGGGCGTCATTTGTTTACATATATAAAGTGCGTACTATTTTTGGGTACTAAAAAGAGTTATGCTTTTTAATGATAAAATGATATTTTTTCATATTTTACATTTTTTTTGTTTAAATGAATACAACTAACTTACTTGATGAACAACTTGCAGTAACTCTCGATAGGTGATGGCACACTCATGGCCAACTTCCAACGTTCTGTTGCGCAAATCCGTAGATTCAGCAGAGTAAGCTGCAGACTACAGAAAATGGAGAAAGAAATAAGCAATTGTGCAAAAGTTATTTTTTTAATGTTACAAATTTATTAAATCATTATCAACCTTGCTAGTAGTGAGGAGATCGAAGATAGCTTTACGTCCCATGTTGGCGGCTACAATGACATCGTCTTGTTTTCCACTGTTTCCCGCAGCAACGGCCTTAGCCGTTGCAAGTGTTATTGGCTTAGTACATCGTACTAGATCTTCTGGTGTTGCCTTTCTAACTGGCATTTCTAATGAATCGTAGGCCTGAACAGTAAAAAAGAATGCAGAATGTACAGTGGTCAAATAGGAAATCAATTTAGAAAGTAATCCTACAAGCTCTGCAATTTAAATTCTTACTCTAATTTCTTGGGCGATGGCTTCAATGGTAGATTCCAAGGCACGAGTTCCACGAGAATGCTCATCTTCAACAGCTTTAACCGTTTTCAGCAATGAAGTCACATTTGTTACCATCACCTAAAAATCATTCATAAATGTTACTAACTTAGCTCGGTACTTCTGTTACTCCCATCAGCGTGACGAGCGACCCAGCTGCGGGACACTATTCTTTATTTACACCATAATTTTAGCTACACAAGGAAATTGAGGACTGGAAACTGCAACTGACAACAATAAATCGATTGCCAACTGCAAGTAGACATCTTAACTTGATTGATATTTGAACGTTTCTTTTTTTTTTAGGCCATAACTTCTTTGTTATACCTAACAACAAATTGTTGCTCTAGTTTGTCCTGGGCTATTTTAACATAAATGTTAATGTTGAGTAATATGCAAGTCTTCAGCAATCATCGTGAGAGAAAAAGCTACTTGTGTTACACTTGTTTGGCTGAAGACAGGTAATGCTTAAAGACAGGTAAAGCAGTGGTTGGTTAGCCACTGTTGATTATGCACCCAAATTTCCTTATGTTTACGTAGTAATAAAATCAAAAAGCTAGCAAAATAGTTTTAAAACTTAAAACGTAAGCTGAAGTTTCCATCAATTGGCCTGAACTTCTAAACATTCAAGACATAAAACAACACTCTATTCCCATCAAACATGCAGTTTGTGAAAAGTTGTAAACTAAGACATTCTGTCCTATCAAGAGCAACACACAGTAGATTATACAATTTCACAGACAGCAGAAGGTACTTCCCAACTTATAAAGCAACTAACAATTTCAAGTATGCCACCACAAGTAATTTACTATAATGCAATTAATGATTAGACAGCAAGAACCTATGAAGTAGAGTGTATACATGTAGTTAGTAAATATAATCACATTATTTTACTGAACAAGTCACACCAACTCTAGATGACAATACAGAAACGCTCACTGCAGAGATACAACAAGTGCATGCACAGACGGATTATGTGTTGGTACATGTACTAAATGCAAAGAACACAAGTTCACAAAAATGGAAATAGTTTGAAGAGGTTGATTGCCAGAATGGTTATATAAATCGAAAACAAGTAAACTGACAAGTCAAGGCAGTTTTAGGCTGGATTTAAGGATGCGCTGATGAGCTAAAATGTTGATTCTGATGTCTAATTTCGACGTTAAAATAAAACATTGGCCAGTATCTAACTTCAATAAGTCGTCGGCAGACTTTCTTTCCTACTTATAGATGCAAGCACTTCAAGAAAAATTACTTTCCAAAATCATTGGATAAATAAAGCATAAATGCACATAAGGCCGGGAAAAAAAAATTGTTCGGTTCTCGGGCGCGGGCGGGTCCCCAAAAATCATGCGGGTCAATCGCTTTTTATTTCATTCGTCTTACGTCGTTACCCGTGGGGTGAGGCACTAACGAAATATTTATTCTTGCAAAAATTATTGGACACAATTCTTTCAAACACACGCACGCAACAGATATTCATTAAAATGCACGGAAAAAAGCGGACAAATGGCTTTAATAGTTTCGGAGAACCGTTGTTGTTTTTTTAATTACGGGCGGTAATGAAAATCGAAAATCTCCGTGTAGACAAAAACGCGTCCGAAAGACGGCGTTAGTTAGGCTAAAAATCGTTGCTCCCACCTGATAAGCGATAGTGAGAAGGTTTATAGGCTCCTTTTCCATTTTAGTTTTGCATCGTGACTGCTGATTTAATTTTTTAATGCTGTGAAACAGCATCTTTCTTGTGATTTGCAATGACGAACTAAAACACTTGTCAAGCGCTCACGTGAAATCCGAAGCATAGATTAGAAAGTTAACTAGATATACCGTCTTACTTTTTCCCGTCCTACGCGGAGCTCTGACGGTAGTTGCGGCTACTAATACCTTTGCTAATGCTTTTGATTTCGAAGCAGCAGAAGGCAAAGCATTAGCAGATGTATTAGTAGCCGCAACTTCCGCCAGAGCTCCGCGTAGGACGGGAAGAAGTAAGACGGTATATCTAGTTAACTTTCTAATCTATGTCCGAAGCGATCGGCGGCATCTCTGTTGAAATCGCGCATCAGCCAATGAGAGCACGCAAAATCGGTCACGTAGTGCCAACCAGCCAATAATGGAACGCGATTTTCAAATGCTTTGGAAAGTTAGCCTGAAACGGCCAGAAACGGCCTACTACAATTCGCCTGATTGGCCAATGCCAAATGGCCATCGAGAACATATGTTGAGAGGCCTAGATTCAGGGGAATTCCAGCTTTCCAACTAATACAAGATGGCAGCGCCCAGTCAAATAATTCGACCGATACCGCTGATAAAAAATGACCAATTTTCTGCTTTTTAACTTAGGAAAAAAGAATGAGAAAGGTATTTGTGCAGTTTTTAGTGAGTCTACACTCAACTAAAGTTCTTTTAATAAAATTGTAGATATTGGTAACTACGTTTTTTTTTTTTTTTTTACAGAAATCGATGCACATCATGTCAGGAATTTCAGCGTTTCGCATTTCGATATTTTGGTGGAAAATTGCGTTTTTCGACCCATAGTTTACCTTCAAAGCTTCGACGTATATATACGTCATTACAGTGTTTGGGATGATTTTTTTTGGACGTATATATACATTCATACTGCTTAAAAGGTTAAAGAAAAATGTGGAGAATTTTCATAGCATTTTGAAAATAAATAATAAAATAAAAAGCCGGGTGGCCTGGTCCTTTTTCGACCTTCGAAATGCCCGAGAACCAAACTTATTTTTTTTCCCGGCCTACCTATTCAAATATATTAGCTTCGAAAATACCGTTAATTCTGCAATTTTACTTTGGTTGAAGTTCATATTAAAGACAGTCACTTACGCAAAACCAAATATCGTCCAAGTTCCACAATTCAAACTTGCAAATTTTCGACTCCTTTCACGCATGAGTCATGAGACTTGCATAACAACCACCACCAACGAACTTGGAAAGTTCCGAGGGACTTGGGAAAGTTCGTTGGTGATTGTTGTTAACTGTTGTGCAAGTCTCATGACTCTTGCCTGAAGAAGTCTATCGGTACAGATAGTCGAAAATTTGCAAGTTTGAATTGTGGAACTTGGACGATTTTTGGTTTTGCGTAAGTGACTGTCTTTAATATTAGCTTAAAATGGTATTGTGTACACCAAAACCATTTTAATGATGAAAACAGTTTTAATATAAAGCCTGAGCCAGTTGGCATACGCTTTGACTAGACAGTTTGTTCTAACTTGTTGCTGTTGAAAGCAAATTTTCGGTAGTTTTACTGCAGATTTTTGCATCTTCAGTCTACTACCTTCATCAGGCAAAGGTGTCCCAAAACACTTCCAGGCAGTTCAAATTAAAGTATGTAGTGCATCATTGTGCAAGTGTTTTGGGACACCTGTGCCTGAAGAAGGCAGTCGACTAAAGATTTAAAAAATCTGAAGTGACACTACCAAAAATTCACTGTTCAACAACAAGTTGGAACAAATTCTTTGGTGAAGGCATATGTAATTTTTCAATTGGTTGTAAACCAAAGTCAAAATGAGCCCTGTCTGCATTTAAAACTCTGTTCTTTCAAAGCAATAATTCTTAAAGAGTTCTTTATAACCGGTGTCTACTGTACCCCAATTGTTGCACTAAAATGGAATTTTAATAACCACTATCTGTAATGATCCATGTACCAATTTGATGTTTCTAACAAATTCTGGGAGACTTGAATTGCCTTATAATATGCAGATTTTTTTTTAAAACACAAAACCTTTAAAATCTTTAACATTCTTAACTTGAAACTCCTTGTAATCTTGTAATTTCTAAACAGTAAGAGGTCGCAACATGGGCTTGGACCATTGAAAAGCTTGGGAAATCCTTCAAAATGGTGTACTCAAACATCAAAATCGGTCCATTAGAAGCGAAAATATCGTCGGTATGGTATATTACTGATACATTTGGGTTTTGTTTACCGATCTCGATTTCTACGAATAATACAAATATTGCTAAGGTAAGCTGCAGTATATCCCAACACTTCACCTTCCTTTGCTAAGCTATGGAAATTGCAACTAACTTTTAAAACCACTGGCTGTCCTAACACTTTGCTGCCGAATGACTGCATGATTGAACTATAAGAGCACACACCAACGTAAGATTACGCAGAATCAAATGAAGTTGTTTCTTTTAGTTGTAGGTTGGATATCGTTCAATCAGTTGGGATTACATTATACAGTACGAAATTCTTATACAAAGTTTTAAAAAATAGTAATAATTCAGAAAACTGATTATTAGTTGTGGCGTATACTTAAGTATGGCGGACCAATGCTGCTATTTCCCTTGTCTATAGGGAAGCAAGTTCAAATTCATTGGAATAAATGAAATTAAGTAGCGCTCAGTATTTCACAGCAGAATTGTTTCAGAAGTTATTTTTATCTCTTAATTCATTAACAGTTCGTGACTATAGTTGCTTTATGTTTTTATTTTTAGTTCCTACTCTTCTGCTGCCTGTAAAATTACAAGTTAACACATTCGGGTAAATTATCCAGTTCAGGGTTTCACACAAAAACAAACATCCGCCAAATAAACATGCTCTTTTTTTACTCTTATCGTGCTACAGCTGCAAGAAAACTTCTACATTAATAAACTACATGTTAAACTATATGTTAGTGAGTATACGGTAGGCTGAAGACAATGAACAGGAAGGTTAATAGATGATACGAGGTGACACTATGATGGCTTAAATGGCACATATCAGGAAGAGGTAATGGTGGAAGCGAATCAGCTCCGTGTTGGCGGGCAGTGTCACAGAGCAAAACAGTTTCAAGCCAAAGGAACAATAACCACCCCTTTAGTGGCATAATAACGCGTCATAAGTTGGCTTAAATTCAGAAAGACTCCAGCATTCAAGCAACACTCTACTAAAAGCTATATTGACGAATGGAAACAACCAGTCTAGATCATTAGCAACAAAGAAAGCCTTTTCGCGTTTCAACTATTTTAAGATAACGGCGGAATATAAAACTAGCAGCAACATGACCGGGTTAGTATGCAACATGGTGTCATGCCGAGGAATACCTCACAAACACACAAAAAAAAAATTGAAAAACTACTTGCATCCAGAAAACGTAACGACTTCACCTACCTACCCAGATGTGAGATGTGGTGAAGTTAGGTGTCCTACGGTTGAATGAAGTAACTACCAGTTTGAATATTTTTAGCAAGCACCATGTTTAAGCTGTAGTTGCAGTGCCATCATTGTCGCTCCTATTTAGTTATACGTATGCGACAGAACAACTCATGCTTGCAGAAGTGGAGATTAACTCAAGCTAATAATGTAAATGCACCACAACCAAATATAAAAATCTATTGTTTATTGCTGTGGTTCAAATGATGAAGTTTACAGCAAAATTAAGTAAACTAAAAGAAACATTATGTTTTTTGTTAACAGGTCAGAATAAATATTCAGTGTTTCATACATGTGATAATAAATAAACTAACATTCATCTACAACAAACAACTACACGCAGTAGTGGACGACAATAAAAAAAAAAACAGCGAGTAAACATTACTGCTGTGAAATAGGGTTCACGTAACTGCTCAGGTGTACTCGAACGAAATGTAATGGAATATTTAGCAACTAACTTTCTGTACTATGAATAACTACCATGGCACAGTGAAAGCCAACAAATTAGAAGACAATTCTGAATAGCGAAACGTGAACTAGCGGCACCAGTGCCAGAATTCAACCCTGTTTTCAATTTTGTTCCTACACATTCAGCTTACTTTTACACATTCACTTTTACGTTCAAATCAGTAAAATCAAAAATAAAATAATGCCCTGCCATTTAGTACTTTGCGAGTTCTACACCTGAAAGCTGCCTGTCTGCCACACTGCCCTAATGCTTAACACGGAGCTGAACCTCTCCCGAACTTTCTATATTCTCTAGATTTTCGACAGAGAGCAATCTTAAGAGTTCCTCTTCCTGATCAGATTGTAGCCAATCAGGTGGCTCGTTGTCTGAAGGGTAACTGTCATACTGGACCTGGCAAACAAGAGAACAGAGCGATTATTTCAGCCAGTCCGGTGACACACGCACAGTGCGCATTTTATAATTTTGTAATTTCTCTGAAATCGGATACCACATTTTCTAAGACTAGCTCCAGAGCTAGCCAAAGCCTGGTTTAAATACGAACTAACTATTGTGGGGGCTGTTTTAAGGTTTCATTTTAGTACAAAAATAAATTTGTTGCATCAATACACATTTTCAATACACAATTTATGAAAACGTAGTGTTTCGCGGAATAGATTCTGTCCTTTACACCTTAATGGTGCATTAATGGTTTGTAATTAATTGTGTAAATGCATTCACATCAACATGGAAAAAAAAGTTATTTGATTCAAAACAGACAGATGAACAAAGCTAGGTAAATAAAATTAAATTTTACAGTAAGGGATACACCGATGAATTAAACCAGGCCAGTCAAGAAAACGTGGTGCTCCTTAATATAGCTGAAAATATGCCAGGATTAAAAATAAGCCTTGATGCCATGCATCATAACTTTCAGCCAAACTTCAGTCTTATTCACTTAAGGAGTGGACAACAAATCCAGATAACAATAATTCATTGCTGCGATTAAAAATGTCAACCCACCCACTAGTCTTCTTCCATCTCTGTTCTCTTGAGATTTATCACAATACCTGTTTCTTGACTTTTCTGCATGATTCTAACTCGCTCAAATAAGTCTACACAAGCTAGCCTTACGCCTGAAGGTAACTAACTTTTAACCTGGATTCCTAGTCCACCCCTTAATGAGGTTGTTAAAGTGAGAGTCAAATGTAAGGAATACACAGGTTTGATGAACGGTGCGGGTGCATGCTCACACAACACAAAAATCCACGTTTAAAATCCACACGGGCAAAACCCACACGTTTGAATTATTCTAGGTTGTGTCAGTCGCCATATTATGTGACACTTAAATACCAATGATAAAGGTTAATTGTGTTTAATGCATTAAAGTTACCCTACATTGTTGGATAAGGAGGTTTTTTTTACCTTACGCAAACAGCATGCAGTCAATACTCTACCCAACAGTGTCTTACCTTAGCGGATTCCTTCAGGTATAGCATAGCTGGATCGTGGATGCTCTTCCCAGATGCAGATTTTGTAGCTTGGATCAACTCACCTAATGCTGAAGCAACATCTTTCACCGCATTAATCAGCATCACCTTAAGGTAACCAACACACATACATGTTTAGAATGTTTGCTAATTGTGTGAACCTGTTCAAGCAATGTCAAGGCTTTGATTTACGTATATCGTGGATGTTATCAACGTTAGGTGAAGTGACAACTTACCTGAGCTTCAGGATTGTTAGAACCCAGTGAAGCGGCCCCAAACTTAACGACTTCCGCTAACTGAACAATGGTAGCCACAGCGTTCTGTGCAGCAACCGCCAGCTGTTCCTGGCTTGAGGCTGCGCCAGCTACCAAGGTTTTAGTATCTTCTACTAGAGCTTTAGCAGTCTTCAAGATATTTTCCCTGAAACCAAACAACAAAAAAATATGTATATATATCATTTGCAGAACAATTATTTAAGTTGCATGGATCATAATTTTAAAGTTTGTTGTTATTAGAACAGCATTAAGCATGATTACCCCTGCTGCCTAGAGCCGAACGTGGGGATCAATGTGACGGCATCAATGAGTTATGTAATATGGGACGCAGCCCTGGCAGGAGCCGCCACAATTGCGTTAAAGTTTTGGGGTTCATGTTGAGAAAAGAGGAGCATTATTTAGAAAGGTAAGTATTTTCGGAGACAACTAAAAACTACTCTATCGCTTTTCTTGACATCATAATTACCAGACGGCCCAAAACATTCACCTTTAACCTACACAAGAGCTAGACCAAAAAACCGCATGCCACCACACGGGCCAGCCTACCCTCAAGCCATAAAGACCAACACAATACAGTAAATACAAGTAAGAAATAAGATGGTCAACAGCAAAGCAATACATAATCCAACAAACTTAAGGAAAATGGCTACAAAGAGAAGTTCATACAAGGAAAACTAAGGTTGAAGCAAAAACAGGGAGAAATTAAAATACATCCAACACCACTTCAATCCATACCTATGAAACTCATCTAAACAAAGGACATATCTGGCCACAGAAAAAAAAAACATGATTTACCATTCCCCAGCCAGAATTGGTAAATCTGTATCTGAATACCTACCAAATAAAATTTTTGCGTTATTGTCCGCTTCAGAAAATTACCGACAGAATTTAAAATCCTTCCTTCATAGTTCATACCCAACGTACCCAATGTTAACCGGCTCCAGGTATCTCGAGTGCCATGCTTTATGCAGATCGAGAATGAGAATCAGGAGCCCTCGCCGCCATCGTGATGGAGTTAAGCTTGAGATGTTCAGACGAAGGGAAACCAGCTAAGAGCTATGGAACTTTGGCAACAAAAACAGAGCGTGAAGGGAAGCTTGTCAACAAATGAGTAACGAGATCGGGCGTCGACTGACAAGCGGAAATTTTTTTGAAGAAAATCAAATCTTTCTTCCTTTTCTTGGAACTATGCTTAAAAGAATGTTTTTTCTTCTTTTTCTTAAAACTTTTTCCGACATTTCTTGAATTTGGGCTCGAAGAAAGAGGGCCATCGGATTCCGAAGATAAAGACAAAACAACGAGTTGGTCATCAAAAATCGGCTTCATGAATGTAAAAAATTCATTTTCTGGAGAGCATTTTTTGCCAAGCCGCGAAAAAGAAACCTCCTCGGGATTGATTGGCACCAGCAGTATTTTCTCGATGAGAGGAGAAGGGATCAAAAATTCGGACTGCATGTTTGGCACGTTTCAGTCGTTTATTTTCGATCCAACTATCTAAAATGAACTTAGAATGGTCGAGAAGCAAGTAACGGAGCATAAACAGGGTGACAGGAGGTACCGGAACTTGACCACTATACGTCGACATTGACGTGATAGTGGCGGCGGTGGCAGCATAACAGGGCGCATGCCGGACGAGTATCATCCACTGACAAGGGTTTATAATCAGGATCGAAGTCCAGCCCTACCGAAATAAAAACATGTTTAACAAAGGAGATAAGGAGGCAATGGGTAAGGCTTCCAAATGAATCCAACACGCCCTGCTTTCCTCTTTTTGCTTCTCAGCATAGAGAGCGGAGTCGATAGCAGAAGCGCGTTCATGGGCTTAATGCTGCTTCATCCTTTTAAGAGAAGGAAAAATGATTGCCCAATTTTCTTTGAGAATCAAGAAACACGTAACACAAGGCATAAAATTAGGGCTCCAATCACGACAAAACCAACCAAGTTCGTGAACATAAAATTCACAATGTCGAAAATGCGTGCAGCGTTTAGGCCTACTCGGAGTTGGCGAAACATGCACTTCGAACGACGTCATAAATTCGTTCCAACAAAGTACGCAGAAATACAATCCACAAAGTTCACAAAGTGACATCACAGAATAAACATCAGGAAATCAAAAAAATTACAGGGACAACATGGTAACATGCCTAGGCGATCAGGCGTCCTGACAATAACAATGGCCGCCGATCCGGACAAGAGCAGCACTTGAGGTACCTGGATTTTCGGCTAGCATTGGGAACATGGGTGCGACAGAACGAAGGATTTTAAAATCTGTCAAGACGAATTTCACTTAAGCAGACAATAATGCTGACTCCAATCTTCCTCCTCAAATACTTCCAGGGCCCAAATCATAGGCAATGCTAGCCAAACCCCCAACAATACAGACCAGCATGACATAGTTTACAAAATTCCATGCTCCGGATGTAACAAATTCTATGAGGGACACAAACGCACAATAGAAAATGGCCACACATGCAAAACACCACCAAATAGCTGCAAATAACCACAACCAAGAAAATGTACTTGCCGTTCACTATGTAGAAACCACACCAATCTGACTTGCAAAATATTTTGGCAATTTTTTCAAGAACCAGACATACAGAGATGCTTTATTCCCCATCACAAACCACCAGCAAAAACCGTAACATAATGAGGGGAGAATACAGATCAGTGATGCCAATGAGTCCTACCAACCTACCTTGGCAAGGGTGAGCCACAAGTATCCACCGATCTGCAGAAAACCAAAACATCACAAACTAAACAAATCAGAAGTGACGCCATCACATGTGCTTTCGAGTACCTTTTAAATCTTCAACAATAACAAGTGATGGCTTGTTGAAAATTGAATATTTTTAGCATAACGGCCACCTAAAAACCTTTATCTATCATAAAAAAAAATCTACCAGTACAGTACAAACCCTTTATAAAGATAGCTCATGGGTTTTTAGAATTGCAACACCATGCAGTACGAGCAGATAATTTGCCCTCTCGCCAGGGCTGAATTTGGTTTTATTCATAAAATACTCACCTTCGTTATTTATAGCAGTTTGTTCCTATTTATTTATTCTACGTCAAGACAAAACTTTCGATTAGGTCGTGTCTGCTTGCTAGTGCCACTGTGTCAACTAATGCGTATCCCACTGCACTGCAGCAGAAGTAGGATCGCTGTTTTTTTAAGGCTTTGACCCGGAACAGAAGGGAGGAAGATGGGAGAAGAGTATTTTATAATAAAACCAAATTATGCGCTGGTGATAGGTATGCTCTCACCTCCATTACTTCTAGCAGAATAAGGTGGCAGATGAGGTGGGGTCAAAGCCTACCGCTCCCCAAAAGCAAGACGAGCATCCACAACAGCCGGGGACAAGGCAAGCGGACCTAGGGAGTGGAGGCGCTCAGCCAGGTAACACATCCCACGGAAGCATATGGATGTAAACGTTGTCGCAGACCTCCATGGAGTGGCTGCGAGGCCCTTGTCAACTCGAATGCAACTGGTAACTACCCAAGAAGTCGAAATGAGTCAATTCATGTGCAGTAGCGCCAAAGTTCGAGCAATGCGTCCCATTAGTCACATCATAAACTGACTCAATGACGCAGCAGATCCAATTTGAAATGGTATAAAGAGGTCAAACCTGCCCGATTGGTTAAGGGTAGCACGTTGAACCAGTATCACATTCCGAGTAGGAACTCCTGCACGTGTTAATGCTACCTATGGACGTTCCCTTTTGGCCGTGTCAGTATGGCTTAGCGGTAGGGCCTTGGCCTTTGGTTTCAAAGGTCCTGGATTTGATTCCCCGCTCAGGCAGCCTGACATGTAAGTCCAAAAGGCAACGTAAATAGGTTTGCATCTGTATTTAGTTATTTCTTGTGATTTCTTGTGATTTCTTGTCTTTAATTATCAATAATGCTTTACCAAAAGTGGTTTATTGTTGAGCCGTTTTGAACAGGACACAGGAACTCTTGCACATGGAGTATAATTTTCGACTTTTGATTTATCAATTCATACACGCACATGGTTTGAACGAGGTTTCGGCAAATGTCATGACTATAAATGCACGTAGAGCAGAGTGCAGCCTGTGCACAAGCCTTATTCCAGCAAATTATTTAACAGGTAATGAAACCTGCTCCTTACATAGTAGCGGGTCCGAATTGTTGTTATTCAGATTTACCTTTTTAGTTCAGAGGCCATTTTCTTGTCATGTCTTTCGTGAGAAAGGTGCAGACTCTTTTCTTTTGGTTCAAGGAATTTATTCCTGGTTTTTACTTGAGTTCTACATGGGAATTTATGCCGCCCGGACGAAGCTCGACTGTCTATGTATTGCTTCTGCCTCATTTCTCTCCAATGCCTACTGAGAACAGTTCCACTCTCGGTGCTTGTGACGCGCGCCGTCATAACCCATTCACTGATAAATCATCTATTCAATGAAAAAAACAGATGATTTTTTCCCTGTTTTAAGCAAAAAATATTTTATAGTAAAAATATTTTTTGCTTGACAATGGGATGAAAAATCCTGAAACGTCGCATTTTACTGTATACATGTGCACTTGCTGGGTTTTTAAAAAGTTGGCTACTTTTAGTGCTTTTATTCTTTCAACATCTGGACAAACACTGCATTGAGGAGTTTATTGACCATCTTCGACAGCAATGCTTTAAGGCTGAAGGCAGCAAAGACTGCGTTAAAGATTCCAAGGTAAGTGCCTTGATACATCAGCACAGCAGTTACATTCACACGGAGTGGTTAATTACCGTAAGTCGCCTATTAAACGCCCATGGGCGGCTAAAATTAATTCGATAAAAAAGTGGAGGGGGCGTTAACAAAGCTACTACAAGATTTCTGACCTAAACCTATGTTTTTGGGTGGTCGCTTAGGCCGAAATCCATCGTAGAAAAGTTGATTATTCACGTGCGTGATCTGGCTTCAATCTAGCATTAACACACTGGTTTTATTCTCATTTATTCACAAATTTAGTGTATTAGATCGTCCACCTTCCAATATCTAACCTAATTCAAAGTTAAAATTAATTTCAAACCATCACCACGCTTCATGGGAGCATTTGTAATCGCGGAAAAGTCGGCAATATTAGGCCTACGTGATCGATCATTGATGTGTGTAATACGGATTCAGTCTAGTGAAAACGCTTTACCTTTTTCCCATTTATTCTCAAATTTAGTTTATTAGATCGTCCACCTTCCAATATCTAACATAATTCTAAGTTAAAACTAATTTCTAACCCATAACCGCCTTAAAAAACTTTCAGACCCCTTTTTTAGAGTCCATATGGTACTCGGGTCGGTTCTCGGATTCGAACCGGCATTCTCTTGGTTTGGAGCCGACGACGCTGACCACTGAGCTGTGATTGCTCGCTTTGCTCGGGGTCCCCTGGGGCTCCCTCACAAAACTCGTGCTGGGACTTAGTTTTTCGCTGTTATACGTTGAAGGCGTACGTTCGTATCTAGGAAGCTACGGGTTAACCATCACAAACCTTCAAAACAGACACGCGATTCACCACTGGGAAACGCGTGTGTTGACATTTATCACCATAAAGTTACATATTGTCGTCCAAGATGGAAGTTCCGGCAGAAATGGACGTGTAGGTATGGACCCGTGGCGCCCCAGTAGTGGATGCGTCCAGACTGTGTAAGCGCTTGAAACATCCGGTCCACCGCGTCCGTTATGATGTTACTCCAGTTGGCGTTTCCCGGTCGTGAATCGTATGTCCTTTTAGAAGGTTTGTGACGGTTAAAAATTAGTTTTAACTTTGAATTATGTTAGATATTGGAAGGAGGATGATCTAATAAACTAAATTTGAGAATAAATGAGAAAAAGGTCTAGCGTTTTCACGAGACTGAATCCGTATTACGCACACGAATGATCGATCGCATAGGCCTAATATTGCCGACTTTTCCGCGATTACAAATGCTCCCGTGAATCGTGTTGAATTAAATGTTGATTTCGTTAAATCTTAAATTTATGAATCTTTTCGTTAATTTTGATGCAGAACAACCAAGATTTAAAGGGATAATACATTGATTTCTTTAAATGTTTGAAGCTTTTAGTCAACTTCACGATAGACTAAAAAAAAAAATAGTACGGGGGGGGGCGTTAATAAAGCTACTGCACGACTTGACCTTAAGGTATTTTTTTTAGGGGGGTGGGGGGTGGGGGTTAGCAAAGCCAGGGCATTTATTAGGCGATTTACGGTGCTATGCTCAATTCCAACCAGATTTAGCATCTATTTCATAAATTTTATAGTGTTCGTTACACCAAGGCATACAATGGGAATGGTAACAATAGAGGGAACAAGCATTCCAGCAAAAGGTACAACAGTTATTAAAATCGGTGTCATTTTTGGTATATTTTGATCCCTGCAAGAAGACAGTATTGATAGTAGATGCTTCACCTTATGGAGCTGGAGCAGTATAATCAAGCGAGGATAACAATGGTTATAAACACTCAGCTGGGTTTGCTAGTGCACTGCTGAACTCGGCGCAACGCAATAAGTCAAAAACGGGCTAAGAGGGATTTGCAATTAAATTTCACAACAACCATTATCGACGTCATTTTACTCAGGAGGCAGATCACAAACCATTAGTGTCAATTTTTGGAGATAAAAGTGGATGCAATGACATTGTATCTGCACATTTACATCGTTGGAGTACATTCTTAAATGCTTTGACAAATTTGCGATTCAGTACATACCTGCAAACGAACATGAAGTTGCCAACGGTTTGTCTCATACTGCTTTTTTGGAAGTAGATTTTGGTAACTTCCTCTGCGTTTCAGTCGTTAAAACACAGTGGGACAGTATTCCATTTTCTACTCGAGTTCTGGCTACTCTGACGAAAGATGATCCGATTTTGGTGAAAGGTGTAAAGTATCGTAAGTATGGTTAGCCACGTAAGTTGGACTCAGAATTCGAGCCACTCTCTCAAAGTCAAGCCAGAAGCCGAATGTGAAGCCGAGAGTGAATGTGTTTTCTAAGAAAGTAGAGTTATTATTCCTAAAAACATATGCATGCACTCGGATAACTACATGCCGAACATCAGGGAATAATGAAAAGGAAAGCCTAATCAAGGTCCATTGTAGGGTGGCCGAGTATCAACCCTGAAATCGAACGAACCATCTGTATGTGTGATCTCTGTCATATCAACTTACCAGCACCATCAAAAGAGAGAAAGTTAGTGTAGCTTATTCAGAATAAAGTATGGCGTTAGACCATGGGCTGGACCATTTTTTGGTCTATGTTCTTGTGCGTTGATGCAAATCAAAGAGCCGAAAACGATATTGTGAGAAGTTGCATAGATGTGTGAGACGTTGCATAGACATGTGAGAAGCTGCATAGATGTTCTGAAAAGTTACATAAATGTGTTTGAACGATGGTTTGCTCACCACGGTCTTCCACTTTATGTACATTCGGATTGTGGACCTCGGCTTATTAGTTAGTATTCGGATGTGGACCACTAGAGTTAGATTTACTGGATTGAAATGGTCTTCGTCAATCTTGTTTTCCGCCTAACCATCCAGCAACTAACGGCGCTGTCGAAGGGTTCGGTGGTACCTTCAAGATAATAACTGAATATAAATCCGTGAAACAGGCTTTACGTTATTTCCTCAATGCATATTGGTCGATGCTAGTTCACGCCACGGTTCAGGTGAATCTTGTCTGTTTGAGATTGATCAAAGAAGGCCACGGCCAGAGCACCCGAAACTAACATCCAACCGTACCCCACGTGTACCCAATCCGAGAGGTTTAGCAGCTGATTGGTCTCACTTACCTCAAGAACGTGTGCGAGCCACTCCAAAAGCTATGAAATTCACTCATCGTAAAATGGATCTAAAACTTTTTTAAAAGCACACTTTCAAAACTGGAGACACTCACGTATCTGCATGAGCACAAAGCATGAGATTGACTGGGGAAACAAAGACACTGATGTGCTCGAATAATGCTACAGACAATCACCTTCGGTGTCTTGAATCGATTGCAACACAACATTGTTCGGCACACAAGGTCCCCCTTATGAATCTTCAAGGTCCAGCCAATCCTAATGTGTTGGACCTAGTGAACCGTGAATTCGACGCTTTTGTTGCTGAAGGAGTGTAAGCGCGAAGACAATGTGGGAGATCGGCCCAGTACAAACCGGAAGCCACGCTCGTGTGCGTCTTTGAACTTGAAAGCAGACGACGTAAACAAAAAAGATGTAGCCAGAGTTTACAAAAACCACCCTTATTGCGCCTGATGAAGATAACTGCTCAGTTATCGAAAATTCGCTGATACGTAAGTGTCTCCAGTTTTGAAAGTGTGCGGTTTAAAAAGTTTTAAATCCAAAAGCTCCTTTCCAAGACGAATTTCCAATGCTACTCTCGTAACCTGAAGACGCTCTTCACCTCCAAATCTCAAAACCACTTAGGGATTGAGAAAGAACCACAGTCCAATATGGCGCTTAGCAATGAGATCCTCCTCCTGCCATCCATTTCACCCATGCTAGCAACAACCAACCACTACACAAGTTACAACAACCGCAATACAGCCAGCCTCCCAACTACCGTTCCCTTGTTACCCACGGTGAAGGCAGAACCCTTATGCTAACTATCCAGGGAACAGATTGCTCCGAAGTGCCCTAAGACCAATTGGAAAGTTTACAGAGTGCCCCGCGGCGAATATGAAGCTGTGTACACAAAAGAAACCACGCGGAGGGTATAATGTCAGACTATGAGACCACATCACTGCCCCAGAACAAATGACCACCAGAAAGGCCACGACACACATCAAGCGGAGAAAAGTGTAATGCGACGATCACCCTCCTATGAAATCTGGGAATTAGAGCCCTGGAGTCAATCTCCAATCGACACTTTGAACACCACAAAATCCCGCTCATTAATTTGTAATCCCCTGCATGGCGTCTCATTAACCATCTTGTCACTAGACACTCGCTCTCCAGCTTCGTGAGAAGGGGACCACATAGCCCGATTCACGCCCAAATCGTTCTCCTGGAGATCCACTTTTTCTAGGGAATTCAAACGAGCTCAGCACAACTCACTAGTGCCCAGATGTAGTGAATGAATAGAAGGAGCTTACAAGGTGTAGAGTTAGAACTAAATAAACCTCGACGTTTCGAACCACCTCTGGTTCATTTACAAGAGGAAACCTTAACGAACAAATATGTTAACACAAGACAGGTTGAGGGAAACCTGTGGAGCCAAGCCAAGAGTAAGAGGCAACGTTGCCAGCTAATTTCAAATGCGTTAGTTCGTCGAACTGGAGTGTAAGACTGTGCGAAAATCGAAACTTTCGATTCGATTTCGATTTTATTATGTTGTCGAAATCGAATCGAATCCGTCCAAGTCAAAAGCGAAAAATTCGATATTGGAATCATTTACGATTTTGTGAATTTTTTTAGATAAATACGCTTAAATTGAGTTTAAAATAAAAATTAGTATGAAATAAAAACATTAACTTTGGTCAAAAATAAAAAAAAAAACAATGATAGGGGGTTTTAAACAAATTATAAAGAACAACTTGAGCAATAAGCATGTCAACTAGGTGTCAGTGGCTGTAGCTCACACAAATATTTTTGAATGAACAGAAAAAACGTTTACAACGAACTATTATTGGTGGCTGGAAACCTAAAACATACCTAAATTGTAAATAGCAGATGTTAACCTTAATGATTTAATGCTAGAAAACGTTTTTGTGGTTCCTAAATTCCATTTTTTACATCAGCGGTGTCCTTCGTAAAGTTGTTTACTTCCGGTAGCATTCTAAAACCTAAACTGGGTGATCTGGTTCACCACAGCTGAACCGGAAGTGGCTTCCCACAAGCAATATGGGCGCTGGAGTTAGCCGCGAACGTCTTGAAATCAACTGCCAAGATGTTTTTAAAGATTATAGAATTAATTTTGATTGATTTAATGTTGAAATTTGTAAATAAAGGTGGCATTTTCTTGCATGTATTGACATTAGTATGGTATTAACTTGAATCCTGACATAAAAAATTTACGGGCAACATAAACAAAGGTAAGGTAGACGAGGCAGTATGATCACTTTCTAAAAGCTAGGCTTATTATTCATATTTTCACTCAATAATGTTGATTTAAAAAAAATAAAAACGATGTATTTCCATTTATTTCCAATAGTATGGGAAGAAACTAGAAACCTAACCTAGAAAATAAAAAGCAACTGCAAAGGTTAGGCATTGGGATCAATTCTTGCAAGCTAGGCTTACTGATGAACAATAATCGTTACTACAGTAACTTGTTTTGAAGGAACTCACTTTTCTGAAGAACTAATTGTTGTGGTCCCTAGCTGTTCGTTTTAATGAGTTTCCACTTTTCAAAAGGGAATTTGTAATTTCGTTTGTTAAGCTTAACTGACTGCAACGCTATTTGATATGATCTGTCAGATGGATGAAAGCTTACAAGAAACAAAGACAGAAGACCGTTTCACTTCGTTGTTATACTTTTGCTACATTTTATGTAGCTACTATGTATAGTACCACATTAACTATTGCTAAAGTAGTGTAGCCATTGGCCTAAAAAATGTCCTAAAATTACAAGATTTCGTTTTAGACTCCAATAATTTGACAAACTTGCGAAATGTATGAAGTTAATTTGACTAAATAAAACTAAGGAAGGTGCTGATCAAAAAAGAGATAGACATAATACCATTAAACTTAAATGTTATAATAAAACTTGACTGTAATAAACGAAAAGAACACTTGTTGGTACCATGAAAGAAAGTGATACTTTTAGAAAGTGAAAGTGATATCAAGAAAGTGATACTTTTTTTAATTTAATTTTTGTTGGGTGGGGGAGTTTGCTTGCTAACTTTGTGTCAATACAAAAATGTAGTTTTGCCTAATAAACGAATACACAATTCGAAGTTTATCTTCAAATTTGCACGTATTGAAGTAATATTAGTTTACCAGGAATGTAATTACTGAAACTTATGTTTTCAAAGGCACGCCCATATAGATACAAGTTGAAAAACAAAATAGATCAAAATCGCAATAGACAAAAATTGAATTTCGAAATCGACTAATAATCGAAATTGAGGTTTTCTTCTCCAAAATCGATTGAAATCGAATCGAACCCAAAATATTACTTTCGCACACCCCTACTGAAATGGAAAATGTAGAAAGTCCAAGATATATCCTTGAGACATGAAGAAGATAGCAGCTCAAGCTATCGAAAATCAAGGTGCGAATTTTCGGTGGGTCTTTTATCTTTTTGAAAGCTCTCTCCCCTTCCTCAGGCACTTCGAGCGTTGAATGCCTTTTGACTTGGAGAAACAGGAATTGGTGCGGGAAATTCAAACCAACTTACTGTTTCTCCAAGTCAAAAGGCGTTCAATGCTCGAAGTGCCTGAGGAAGGTGGGAGATGTTTCAAAAAGATAAAAGACCCACCGAAAATTCTCACCTTGATTTTGTGACAATCAAGGCACAATTTTGGTAAATAGCGTACCTTGTTCATTGTGAAAATTGTCTGTGCCCACATAGAACTATGATACAGTCAATAACTAAAAAAAAAAAAAAAAACAGAGGGACAAAGGTGTGCCCAGTTTCTTGGCACAGCCCTAAGTCAATGCCTAGTTAAGGTTTCCTCTTAAGAACCAGAGGTGGCTTAATTAGTTCTCACTGTACACCTTGTTGGCACCTTCTATTCATTCAAAAAAAATTTTTTTTTTTTACTCTATTACAAATGTAGTGAAAGCAGCTTCTGACACTAAAAACTAACGACTGAAAACGACGAACGTTGCAAGAAAACACAAATAACAGTTATTGTACAGTGGTTCGTTGAAAATTGCTGAACATAATTCTAAACTTTGAATAATTGCGTAATTTCTTTTCAATAGAATGTTCAAGGGGATGTCACTCATATCAGAGATCACACCTCCACAGGGTGTACCACAGCATCGTTCCGTTAAGGATTAAGAAATAGTCTTCATGGTTGAAGGATTATCTCTCCCTTCTCTCTTATGGGGTGGTAGATAGTAGTTAGGATGTTTAGCGGTTGAGATTCATTGTGCCTGCTGCGTTGTTGATTGTTGTGTCTGGTTGCCTGGTTCTGAGTAATAAACGTGGCATCAAGTAGGCAGCCACTGTAACTTATTACTGGTTTTAACAACATTACGAGTAAAATAGATTTCAACTTCAATAATTTTTTGTTTGCTTGTGTGATGTTTAGAGTTTGCTGCTGCCATTCTTTTAAAAAGGCCTGAATAAAAAAAGTTAAAAGCTTTTATTTTATTCATAAGCTGACCACACAATAGAAACAGTGGAAATGATTATAATTACAATGATCATCAGGATGTGTTGCTTCTCAAAAGAGATTTGTAATTAGCACTGTTCTACGACTACGAGCTTTATTTTGTAAGGGATATTGTTATTATGGGGTTTATTTGGTTGTTATGCGCCTTGGTCATAACATACATGTAATTAGCGTTTTTGTTTGCATGAAAGTTAGCCCCTTTTCTGAATTGAGGCATTTAAAACAACAATGAAAACAACTAAGGTGAAGAACGAGGTACTCCATGTGTGAGAAAGTTGGGTTACTTGGAAAGTGACATCATGCTGCCTTAACCCATATGAAATCATTGAGAATAAAACTATTCAGCGTGAAAGTGAAAGTATATTGAACAAATCTTTAAACGGCTAAAAAATGGAGAAAAACAGAAAAATATAACACTGGATCTATTACTAACCTGTGATCAGTAAATGTCTCATTTTCGTTTTCTGCATGCAGAGTTCCAGCAGTTGCAAACATAATGGTCGTGTCTAAATCTCCGATAATTCCACTAACGGTACTGGCAGCATTTATGCAGGCTTGGGTTCCACGGGAACCAGCTTGGAGTGCAGCGAGGACGTATGATACCTAATACGAAGTAGCCAATGTTTCTTATTTTTATCTTGAAAATAGGGATAGCTGCATAACAGATTTAACGACAACTTACCCTTTCTGAAACCAAACGGGCACTATCCGCCAAGTCCCTCTGAGAGTAGTTATCTCCGGGGGTACTCTGACACGTTCCAGCAGCTTTGACAAGTTCAATACATGAATTTCCTAACTCCTGAACACTAGAACGTATTCTTGAGGCAACCTAAGCATCAAAATTTGCAAGTATAAAACACTGTAACCACAGACTGAACAGAGATATTAATTAACTGCAAGTAGAGTAATAATGACTGCATTTACCTCAATATTCGTTGTGACTGTTACTGCTCCTCGGGAATCGTCTGCTAAACGAGAATAGTTATGGGATAGATTGGCAGCTTGGACACCAAGTTCACTGGGGTTGGTACTAGCTTTAGTAACCTAAAAAATAAAACATTAACTTACCACAATTTTCAGACCTTTAACTAAGCGCTGTAAAGAACTAAAAGCACCATTGCTGTACATACCATGTCTTGAGAAGTCCTAGCAATTTCCTTGCAGGCATTTACCATCCTAGTTTGGAAGTCCACAAAAGAGTCTTCCTCCATACTTACATGTGTAAGCATTCTGTCGTCAATCTAAACAAAATTCAAATGCATGTAAAATTACAACTATGCCTGCAAATGTTTCTTTCAAGGGGATGAAGGATAAAAATCTTTTTTTTTAACGAACAAAGGACCGTTCAATTCATAGTACACAATACCAGCAGAAGAAGATATTGTTTTTATGGACGTGAATATATGTGAACATGCACCTGAGAATTGTTAAAATAATACTGTTTATCGGGCAAAATTGTGATTAGCCTACTCCGATTATCATAACTTGGGATTCTTTCGTGGCATGTCAAGACAAGTAATTTCAACGAACACATTTTTTTTTCACAGATTTCGCAACCTTAAAAATGGATTTTATTAATTGTTAAAGATTTCTTGGAATTGTTAATGAAAATCTGTAGAATCCAAAATGAACTGCTGCTGCTATGCAGTATTTCAGAAAAACAGTGGAATATCTCTGTTACAAAAAAAAGCACGAAGAAAACTCTTTTTTTATCAGTAAAAACCCATCTACAAAAAAAAAGAGTGACAGTTCTTTACGCTAATAAATGAAATTTCTCATAGCAATCAATGTCAACAATGCTGTTACCAATTTTGGTATGATTTGGACTTTACCATTAATTTTCACGGAAGTCATCCAAAATGCCATCTAAAACGCACATTTTATCCCAAGAGTCTGCGGAGTATGTCAGGTTCATTTGCTTGCACTATAGTCATAGAATTCCTATTAAGGTTCACAGAATTTGCTTTAACTCGCAACAGAACATTATTTGTTGCAGATAGGGTTTAAAAACCATTCGGTTCAAATTATATGAATTTAATCCTAACATAGGCCAAAAATTTGTGTGGGGCCAAAGCTTTGCTTTAGGCTAGTCTAAGTTGGGTGTGGAACGTCACGACTGTTGTCCTCTGGGCTTATGGCTACTGGTCGTGTTTCATTGACTGTTCTGTATGTCTGCTTATACACTTATTTTTTTCTCAGGCCTTTCTATTGGGGTTGCTAAGTGTGTTTATTTTTTGTTTGTTTGGTGTTTTGGGGGCTTGATTTGTAGCATTATTTGTATTATTTTTTTTTTATTGTCTGTTGAGGGAATGACCTGCTTTTATTTTCACAACTCTTTTGGGGGCCCGAGGTTTTGGCATTAATACGTCTTTTCCCTGTTCCGCAGAAATAGGACTCGCCTCTAGCCCCCAAAAGGCTCATCGGCTGTACCGGGCTGATGCGGGGAAGGTGCAGTACATCCGTGCTCACCCTACTTGCGTCCTAAAAGGTTGTGCAGTCAGACCGGGTTTCTTTGGGTCTGCCCAAAGCAGCATCTTTCTTCGGGGACGGTGCTCCACGAATCCGCCCCATTTTTGCCACATTTTATGTTTTTTAGATGATGATAAACAGTTTTACCATCTACTTGGGTTCGTGTTGTTTCATACCCTAACTTAGAAACAAGAAACAGCTGAATTTTTAACTCACTACTGTACCATCGAAGGATAACAGACAGAATGACAATGGGCTTCGCGTTGTGGTACCGGATTTTATTGAAAACGATAATTTTAAAATGTAAAATTAGTTTTTACTAACCTAAATACTTACTTCAGTAATTATGCTTAAAATCATCATTTTACGCTATCACTGCTCATTTATCAACTAAAAAACTCCCTTTTTTTAGCTTGTATCCAACTTTCTCTCCTCTCCCGCCAGGGGCGCTGCTACTCCTAACTAGGAGGCCGCCATCTTGTTTGTTCCCCTTATCACATTTTGAACTCTCCTTTCAGTGAATGCGGGGAGGCGGGCGGGTTCTTACTGAAGTAAGTATTTAGGTTAGTAAAAACTAATTTTACATTTTAAAATTATCGTTTCTTACTACCTGCAAATACTTACTTCAGTAATTATGCTGAATTTGTCATTCAGGCGGTGGGGAAAAACCTCACTGAACCCGGGAGAGCTTGCCTACTACTGTTTTAACATGGAATAAGTCAACTTACCACTTCTACACAGTTGGTCTCGTCTCCTCTTCCAGTTACTTCACTGGCGTGCTTAGTTGACTGGGTGTCCCTAGTCTACACTCGAGGTGACTCCCTCAGTCTGAGTCAGCCCTATAGTTCATTCACCAGTGTGTGCCTCCGTCCGGGCGTCCCCAGTCTACACTAAGGGTGACCCCATCCGGTAGAGTTTGATGAAGGTGGTACTGCTATTCCATGAGCACACTGTGATCACCTCATCCCAACGCCCATGATGCGGCTAATGCGCGAAGCTCGTGTGCTCTAACTATAGCGGGGAAATCCCCGTGATCCTGTCCGTTCAAGTATGCTCTTTTAATCACGGCCCAGATCCTAGGCACGCCCTTATCTATAATTTCACCACTGTTTGAGTCCACATCAAAAAACAGTGGAGTTGGCTTGTTATGAAATTGCAGTTCTCCTTCTTATTTTCTGTTTTGGATAGGTAGAACCGCACCGCATAGCTCTTTTCGTGTTTGTCCACACTCTTTTAGAGCCTTAATTCGAACAGGCTTTGATGTCGTTCCCGGTTTGCAATTTTTTGCTCTGACATGGGCCGAAAACGTCAAAAATACCTCCGACCAGTCAGACCAGTCCGACCAGTCTTTGGCAAAACTAATATGACCCTCATCCCTGGTGAAGGCTGCCAACTCACTTTGGCGTGCTGCCGAGGCTAAAGCGACTAGGAATACAGTCTTCTGGGATAGAGATAGAATGGACGCATTTCTAGCTGGCTCATATGGGGCGGCCATTAGACTTTGCAGCCCTAACGGCAGATTCCATGTGGGGAACAATTTCGTTTGTCTTGGTCTCCCACTTTCAAAGGCTGTCATCTGTTTGGAAACCACCACATTGGAAAACAGTCTCTGGATCCCCAACGCATGTCAACACGAACAATAGCCCTTGGGGACAACCTTTGACAAAAAGCTCTTCAAAGAAAGCTGTCAACATTCGTAGGTCCTGGTTGCATGGGTCGCAGTCCGACTTTACACACCACTCGAACCACTTTTTCCATTTGGCATTGTAGTTATGTTGCGAGGACTCCCTCAAACACTTCGTAATCCTGGATGCCACTTCCGTCTTAAATCCCTCCCTCACCAAATTCTTCCTTAGAGTTTCCACCCTTGAAGATTCAGCATGGAAGGGTTTTGGTGCAGGATCCTCCCCCGATGCTGGTGATTGGCAAAGGAATGGATCCGTCTTTTCCAGCTCCATCAACTCTGGGAACCATGGAGGCGCTGGCCAACAGGTGACTACTAGGATGAATTTCCCTTTGGCCACTCTCAACTTGTTGATCATTTTCCACAGAAGGTACGCATTTAGACCTTCCCAGCTGATTGACAGTGTGTCCGTTGCCCAGGCCCTCCATCCGGGAACGGGGACACAAAACATGAGAGCTGATTGTTGTAGTGCAAACAGATCCACCTACGGGGTTCCCCACTGACGAAACAGGGCTTCCAACCCTGAGGGTCCAACATCCATTCCGTAGACAGCACCTGTGAACCCCGGGACAACTCTTCCGCCCACACGTTGAGACTTCCTGCTATGTGGCGAGGAACCGGCGAGATTTCGTACCGCATGCAGATCTCAAACAGGCTGGAGGCTTCTTCCATAAGAGATTTCGAATGTGCGCCTGCACTTTTCTTCACATACGCAACAGCCGTGGCATGATGCCCATTGCCTGACCCCTCAGCCTTAGCTTCCAGGCAAGGAGGGCTCTCCAAACTGCTCTGAGCTCCAGGACGTTGACGTGCAGGACCTTCTCTTCTTCGCTCCAAATGCCTGATCCAGTTTCCCCGGCAAGGTGAGCACCCCAACCTGGCAGGGCGGCGTCTGAAAATAGGAGCAACTCCGGAACGGGCTCGTGAATGGGCACTCCAACTTGAAGGTTTCCCTTCGCCGTCCACCACGACCAGCTCTGCCTCGGGAGGTCTCGTAGCGGAATGATGTCCACCCATCTGTTCCGCGGCTGCCCCGCTGTCTTCTGAACCAGTGGCCACCAGTGGCCTAAGAGAACAAGTCTGGCATTGGAGTCCAAGAGTCCCATGAGCGATGCCAACTCCCTCGCCGTTACCTTGGTCCTTCTGACGAATGTCTTCACCGACGTTCTCGTCTTGACGAACCTCTCCAGTGTTGGTTTTACCACCATTTTTACAGTGTTGAACATTGCACCCAGGAACACAAAACAAGTGCTTGGAACTGGTCTGGACTTCTTGAGGATTATACCAAGACCCAAATGTGAAAACCAGGAGCTGCACATTTCCCACTGCTGGGTCAAAAGAAAACCGTCCTTGTTTCGAACCAGCCAATCTTCCAAATAGGCGTGAGCTTTGATGTGATGTAGGTGCGGTATGCAAGCACAGGTTTCCGCATCCGGGTAAACACGTATGGAGCCGTCGCTAAGCCGAAGGGAAGAGATTTCCATTGGGACGATTTTCCCCCCGCCACAAGGCGGAACAGATGTCGAGGGGATTGAGGGGAACGTGCAGATACGCATCCTCGAGGTCGATAGAAATGGTATACTCTTCGTGCTGGAGTGAGTCTCGAATTGATTCGATCGATTCCATCTGGAAATGTTCCTTTGCGAGGCGTTGATTGAGTTTCCGAAGATTGAAAGAACTCGGGATCCTCCTTCCGTTCGGAATCGCCCTTGCTGGACTCCAAAAACCTGTACTGCCCCCTTCACAACCAGCAAATTGACTCCCTTGATAAGTTCTGGGATTTCGGAACGTCCTACCAGCCAGTCTCTAGTTACAAGCCTGGTGACGAATAGCGGTGTGTATCCCTCCTGCAGAGCTCGGATGACGAAGGGGTCCGACGCAATCCTCTTCCAATGTCCAAGATGTCTGGCAATCCTCCCCCCCCCCCGCCCGAGGCTGAGTGGGGGGGGGGGGCGCCCTGACCATGGCCAGTCACTGACGTGGAGGTCTTTTACCTCTTCCCCGGACCGATCCTCGGCCACGCTGGTTACTCTCTGGTCCTTTCCCGCGTGACAAGGAGGGGGGATGGTCACGAAAGGGCGAACGATCCTTTGACTTGTCCGCTGGCTTTTTGCTGCTACTCTTTCCCCCATATGGATCATTCCAATGTCCGGATGCTGGGTGTTGGATCTTTGCATACATAGGCTTGCTTCGATAGCTTCCATGGTTCGTGCTGACCAATGTTTGGGCAGGTCGAACCTTTTCTTTGAGTTCTGGGGCCAATACAAGTAACTGTCCATTAAGCAAGTCTCCAGAACCCTGAACTGGCAAAAGTCTCAACTTGCCCACTACATCCGCCGGGAACCCAGTTGCAGATTCGAGGAAAGACATTGTTCATGAGTAGACGGCATTGCCAACCTAAACTATCTTTGTGGCATGAAGACGCTCGCTTAAGAAGATGCATACATTCCCTAATTGTTTTATTTTCCATGAGCTCCGGGTTGACCAATGCCATCGCCTTCAAAGCTGGAGCTGATGCCGAGTAATAAGCCCTACTTGAGAGCTTGCTCTCAACATGACCTCGTCCTCTTCACTTGCTGAGTAGGAGTTTAAATGAACGAGGGGTGTCTTGAGAACCGAATCCAACTCGATACTACACAGTTCAGTTACGTATTCAGCTTCCTTGTAGGTCCGAAACCCTTCTTATTCGGGGCGCATTTTCCGACCGATTTGAAAAACATATGTGTATGCATCAGTATTTGCAGGTAGTAAGAAACATGTGTGTCTTCTTCGGATTATGCGGTGGCAGAGGCTTAGAACATGACAGGTGTGCAACAGACCCAAGTTTTGAACCATAATCCCCTGCACATGCCGCTAACAATGCCCTGGTTCCAAGGCAAACGGGGGGGGGGGGG